>JASCZW010005304.1:0-257124 GCA_034211315.2 Aedes japonicus
AAACTAACAATGGCCTTATCTAATGAACCGGATCCATGATGATCATAGTTGATTACAACGACCAAATCTTCACACGTGTCTAGAAATACCTCCAATTTCTAAAATTCATAGAATTTTGTTTCGAATCTGTGGATGTTTCAAGTACGGCAGTTTGGAGACTAAAATACGGTATTAAGATTCGATAGATAGATTATTCGACATGGAGTTTTCATGAGGGCTAATGTCGTAAACGTAAACAAAGGCTTCTGCAGCAAAATTGCCGAGAATACTCTGATTAAGTTATAGTGAATTACCACCATGATTGTAAAGAAGTGGAAGTTTACTTGAGCGAGTTTGCATTTTCAAGAAATTTGCGGAAGAAGCCATTGTTTACGTTTGCGACATTGGCCCTCATGAAAACTCCATGTCGATTCGACAGGAGAGAACAAGCGTTTTCCCCCAGTAGGGTACATAACCGTTGCACTTGCTGTATGTGTTTTGTCAATGTACTCCCAGAAAAAAATGACCATTCCATCACAATGCTATTCAACTTTTATTGTTATTCGTAGCCGCATTTAGAATGTGGAAAAATCATGACTTGGGGATCGCCCTTGTTTAATCTGAACTTTCTAGTTGTTTTAGCACATCCCAAATCTATCTAGATGTTGACAGTTAGAGCTCCAATAGCACTTTCTTTGTGATTTAATATCATTGGGATACATTTGAAACGGCCTGTTCAATATACCTAGTAATGAGTTGGTCTTCATCCTTGAAATAGGAATATCGTCTTGTTGCAACATGCAAAGCCATTATGAATAATAACGTCGTCGCAAGTGTCTTAAAACCGACTTATTCCGTTCGAAAAAAATTGTTTTTCGATTACTTCTAAATGGATGACCAATGTTTGAAGTAGGAGGCGATTTGGCAGTCGGTTTCATGCTGTTGTACGCCTCCTCTCTTTGCTGCAACTCTTGACTTTTTTGAATGGCTCAGATCGCTAGGAACGCAGTTTAGTTGAGGATTTCCTCGATACTGATCTTCGCATTTCCATATTATGTGACATTTTAGTTGAATTCCCAACCCCAACCAGTCCCAACCCTGTTCAAGAAAGATGGTGGTCGAAACTCAACGAAACGTCTCAGCACACATTGTCAATCCAACACCTACCCCAGATTAGATCTATTTCGAAACGAATTGTATACAAAGCTGATCACCAGACAAAGGAAAAAAATCAAAACAATCCCACACCCCCCCTTGGACGAGGACAGAAAAGATGAGCAATCTTTCTACGCCTGACAATCGTTTGAATGCAAAATACGTCCCCTCCCCCAAGACACCCAATTCAGCTGTTGTTAACGCTTAGATACATCACAACCCATCACCGGGTGGTGGAGAGGATCGATTCCAATCGGTGGGTGGTGGTGGCGGAAAAATTCCCAAATTTCGTGTGACGAGCTATGTTTCCCATTAAATTGATTCGCTAATGTTCGGTACTAGGAGTAACTGCAACTACTACTACTACAACTACTACTACGAACACGACTACTACTACTACTGCGAGGCTACCTACACTACTAGGAGCGTTTCTTCTACAATAGCACCCCGGGAGGGTCCTGTGTGAAAAAAGAAAATTAGCGACGAAAGAGCTACAACACAACACTATTCGGTTAGTATTATTCTGAAGCAGCACCAACATCAAAACAAACTGTCATCAACAGCACCCCCACCCCCACTCCCAATTAACGGTATATTTTTTTTTATTGTATGTACACGACTCCGACTGACTGTACAATACACTCTTTAGGCCGGTATCTCTTCTTCGAAAAAAATATATAAACGAACGAACGGACGCTCGAACGAGATTGATGTTTACGCGAAGATTGTAATTCAAAACATATGCAAGAAGAAAATGCGCGCCAAAAATTCGTGTGTGGCGCGAGGCTGCTCATGGGAGCGGAACCCGGCCTTTCTACCATGGGAGTACATACCGATTGGGTCTGTTGATTACGGGCTTGATGTTGATTCTGCGGTTGATGGGTTTGTTGTTGTACCTGATGTTGTTGTTGCTGTTGTTGCTGCTGCTGCTGTTGCTGTTGTTGTTGCTGCTGCTGCTGCTGCTGTTGCTGTTGCTGCAGGGAGTTGTCGAGGGCATTCTGTCCGCCGGGGTACCACCACTGGGTCGTCGGCGCCGTGCTGGCCATCGTCGGTGGATCACCGGGCCGTGACACGACACCCGCTGTGCTCATTCCGAGACGGTAGTCGTACGGGGAATTGGAGGTGGATACCGTTACGCCCGATATGGTCGTAACCGGGTTCTGAAAGCTGTTGGCCATTTTGTAGGAAAATAGTTGCTGTGTGGCGGACGTCGACGTTGTACTATTGCTTCGGGCATTATCGTTACTGTGTGCCTGGGCCTGCTGTTGTTGCTGCTGCTGCTGCTGTTGCTGTTGCTGCTGTTGCTGCTGCTGCTGGGCAACCTGGTGCTGCAGCTGAGCCTGCTGTTGGGCCAGCTGCTGCTGATGGTGCTGATTAAGTAGATGCTGATGATGTTGGATCGTTTGTTGGTCTGAAGACGAGATACCCCCTGGCCACCATACGGCGTCCTCCCGAGTTCCCCAAGCACCACGATGGTGCTCCGACATGATGGTTGCGTAAACTTTGTCCGGACCAACTGCTGAGTATACTGTATTGGATTTTTCCTGCTTCTTCTTCGTTCTCTTGTTTGCACTTTCTTCTTTGTCTTCTTTTTCCTTGTACAGCGGTGCACACACAAACACACTCACTCCTCACTTCCTGACTTAATTCTCCCGGTGCGGTTGGATACTCTTCCACTTATTCCTCACGCTGGAAGCACTCACTTCGTCTTCGAACTTCTTCCTTTGCTCTGCTTCCTCCTTCTTCAAGGCTCCTTCTACTCCTTCACTTCCTCACACTTCCTTGCCAGATTGGCTCCTTTCGAACCAATCAAAACAACTACACAAACAATCGTATGTGTGTATATTAATTCTTATTCCCTGCACAGGAGCAATTCGAAAACACCGAGAATATAAATATCAAGTTAAATATATAAATAAGTGCACATCTTCGGGTTTTGTTTTTTTTTTCCACATTCATATGTATATATGGCACAGAAATTATATTTATAATGCGAATAACGAACGGCTCATAGAAGCGCACAGGAACGAACGATCAGCAAAAAAGTCGATATCTCCGTCTTATTTTCTTCCACTAGAGCACCACACAAACGCGGCTATACACGGCTCCCGTATTGTCGAGTATTATTACTCTTCTTTCGAATAATAAAAATTTCCCTTCTTTTGCGCGTTGCCAAAGGAGGCCGAAAAAAAATCGTTTGCGAAAAAGAGCGCACTCTCCGGCCGAACGCTCGCCTGCTTGATTCGCTCCAGGCAAAACACCCCCAGTCTCCCACTTTCGCTCAACCGTTCTCCGGTGACCTTCTGCGCTCACTCACGCTCCGCTCCCAGAGCCTTGGGTTCGGCGGGCCAGCGCTCTCCGGAGTGCTCAATTTCGCTCACGATCGCTCTCTCCCAACCTCTTCCGGCTGCTGCTCATTCATCGTTCACGTTCGTGCGCTGCTCACGGACAAAAATATAAAAATTACTAAACTTTTCACACACAACCACCACCACTCTTTCGTTTCACGCAATTTGTCGTGCTCGAGGCGCGCAGCACACGCACACCATGTCTAAAAAGGAAACCGGAAAAAGCGCGACTCTCCCATCGAAAAAAATAACATTTACGCTCGCACGCACACATTCATGAAACGCGAATGCGAGGCGCCCTCTGGCGGCAGCGGCGATTACGTTGTTGTCAAATTTTGGTGGAAACGCGCGCGTTCCGTGCAATATTTTTCAATAATTCAAATTTGAAAAACCTACGCTGAACTTTCATTCGTATGCAACTGTGCTTCTGAGAGCCGTTCGTAGTTCCATTTAGATGTGCATGCAATAAATTCTATCATTGAGTTCCGGCCATGGGAAAAAAAGGCACCGAAGTATGGAAGGAAAATTTTCCAAGATCGATAAATTTTCCGGCGCCCTTCTCTTCTGCCGCACACAATACGCAAGGGCACGGTGCGAAAAAAAAACACGAGAGCGTGAGGAAAACGTTGTTTTGGAAAATTTCCAGGAATCGCGCAAGTTCACTCTCTTCGGACTATAGCCAGCCATGTGTATATACGTGTGGCCCCGAAGGATGTTTTTTTCCTTCCCTTCGTGCTCCTATTTTTCAGCTAAAAACGGGTTCTGGGCACTTCCGGTCACATTCGCATGTCGCCATAATTCATGTGCTAGCTCAACTGCGACGTAATCCAACGACGTGGTCGGACTATCGTCAACGTCCGGGACGACGGTTGGGAGCTTGCCCGGAATCCAACGGTTTATGTTTGATATTTCCCGTTAAAACTAAATATTCACTGGAAATTCGTTGGGTGGCGGTTCGCCGAACCGATTCGACACACTTAAGTTATGCTTATCGGAATGGGTTCGGGCGTAACGCGAGCCGGAAGCTTTCCTTCGCGCTTAAATCCATCATAGCTGTCGAACGGTGCTTGTTCCTAGGATTGACGACGATGGCTATTTTTCAAAGGACTACACGGAATCGCACCATTTGGACCGAAATAAGCACGCGGATTCACCACAGATAACACAACTTTGCACTGCTCTATTATATTTGATTCACAGCGTTCCTTCCTTTCACGTGCACTTGAATCGCGCGCGCGGTAAAACTCTCGACACTTCCACCTCCACTACTAGAAACGGGTGGCCACACGGTCTGGCTTAGAAGCGTGGAAGAGGTTATAATATACTTCGGCCTTTGTATTATTGAATAATACCCAGGAAAAAATCGTTTTGTGGTCTAATGTTTTGTGTTTTCTTCCTTCCGCTTCCACACCCCTTGAACGAAACACAACGCACTCCGTATAGGTAATAGCCGTAGTAGGCCAGCAAGCCAGCACAAACCGATGATGCTCCTCTTTTCTTGTAATAGAAAGCGGCCTCCTGTTTTTGCCAGGCAGCAATGCAAGCCTTGCCTTGCGAGATATGGTTCTGTATATTATTACCCGAAAAGTACACACCGTATAGTAGAAGACCAGCAAAAGAATAATATTAATGCGTCGCAGCTATAGGCAAGAGCGAGAAACGCGAGGTTGCCCCGAGATGATACACCACATATAATAAAAGTACAATCGGTTCCTATTAAGAAAAAATAACGCTTCATCGCTTCTTTGCAGCAGAGCGCGGAGAGAACACACCAACACTGCCGCAGGAAAAAAAAAACTCACACCAGCTCAGCGAAAAAGCGTCACACACGCACACCACCGCACCCCGACGATGAAAAATCCTACCAAACCACTTTGGGGCCGCAGCGTCATGGCCTGCTTCGGGCGAAAACATGGCAACGTTGCAAATCATCTTGAAATTTTTGTGTCCCGAAAAAATCATAATTTTGAACATTGTTAACCCATAACTATTGTCCGAGCTAATTTTCAAAAAACACTAAATCAAACAAAAAACCGAAAAATAACTGCAACTTCGTTGTGCTCTTCGTCGGAGCCCCCTCGCACAACGACCATCTTGATTGTATGCGACAAAAAGTGCGTCACCAACACCAACCAATCGTCTTCCAACGCGACCAACGACGACCCCAAAAACGAAGAAAAATAACGTTTCTCTCTCGATGGCGGGCAAATGAGAAACAAACGAGGGGTCTACTAATAGGACATTTTTTCCCCCGTCAACTCGAACAGCAGCGGCAACACATTTGCCTCCTCCGTCCTCTGTACTATTAGCAATAATCAAACACATTTTGTGATGAATCCTTCTTTTTTTCCACCCCGTTGTAGCACCTTCCAATCACCGAACCGAACCGAAGAAAACGGTCAGCAGTTCGATGATGATTGTCTCTACTGTACGTACATGCGGTGGAGCTGCGATGGCGGCCATGGGAGTGAACAGAACAGCCGGATGTGCCCTGACACTATTGATTGAACAGGGACGCCATCACAAACAAACTCTCGAATTCTCGCGAGTTCCGATCGCTCGCCGCTCTTCGTTCGAACTTTTCGGTTATTCTCCCGACTTCGATGTTTATGTATACATCGCCAAGTGCTACACTATTCGGGGTGAGCATTATTTTCTCAGACCTACACTGATGTGTTTTTTTTTTCATTTTGGAGAACCTGATGGGTGAAGGCCTTGGAGATGAGGGTATTCTACAGAGAGCACCACCATGTATTCTCCCGAAGCACATGGACGCAGCAAACAAAGAGTCGAATCCACCGCGCGGTCACCAATACCAATAACGGCCGCATGTGTTGTACAGCAGCTTCAAATTGGACGCCAGTCGGTTGTGGTGGTGTGGCGTGCTTACGCGCGCGGTCGATGCTTCTTCTGGCTCTTCTTATGTATTTACGTTAGGGTAAATACAATGGTCGGGAAACAAGGCGGGAAAGCGAGGGGGTGCTATGTGGAAAAGGCAACTATGCCGCTGCCGCTGTGCACATCAACCCCGATTATGTATACACAACCGAGCGGAGCGTTTCCACTCGACGACGCGGAGGAACGTTTTCAGAAAAATGCATTCGGGGTTTTGTTTTGATGAGAACGTTTGAAGTTCAATTTAAAAACAATATCCAGTAAACAAAAAATCTGATATAATAAAATAGTAATGACTATAATGAACCGAGATCAATGGGTTAGTCAATTCTAGAGCAAATTTTCAATAGGTCATAGTTAACAATGTCAACAAAAATGAGGTTTTTTTAACGGACTGATAGCTTGGGTATACTCCTCAATATTAATTATACACAACATAATATGAATGGCAGCGAATTGCTACCTATTATGTATCAACATTGGCTTAAGTCACAAACTACTCTAGAACGAACTTTTGCCGCATTTGTCGCTTTGTCAGTTTAACTTATGTGTTTTTCTATGCTCCGCACCACCCTATCCTGCCGAGTCATTTTGGCGTATGTAACATGACAGGTGATTGCATATCGAAACAGACTTGGCGAACGCGTTTATTATTTTGCAGCACGACGGATGTGACGTGATAACTCTCCGAACGACTTATAATGTGGTCGTATTTTCCCTAGCTGAAGTTGAAGGACTTTACATTGAATTTATCGAATAAATCGATTTAGAATTCAACATATATTCCACACAAATGATGACATAATAAACCGAAGCCAGTGGGTTAGACAATTATTTATTGAAATTATATGTTCAAAGCCATAAGACATCAGTTAATTTTCAAGAAAAAATGTCTGTTATGGTATGTGTCCCTTGACTCCTAATATGCAGCGATCGATTAATTTTTTTTAAATAAAATTCAAAGTATTTGAGATGTTAGTGATTTTCAACTATTAATATACTTGCTTAGATAAGTTTCATAAGATATTTTGAAGTACGTACAACGAAAAGTTACCTAACTCATTTTATAAAGTCAGAAACTTTCGAGGTAGGGTATGTGTACCTTAACTCAGCCTAATATGCAACAATCGATTACAATTTTTATCATAACACATATAGTTTTTCAGCTGTAAGCGATGTTTAGCTTGCTATACACTTGCTAAGAAACCTTTAATAATACATCTGGTAGTTTGTATCATGAGAAACTATACAAATCCTTTTATGAAGTCAGAAACTTTCGAGGGATATGGATGTAATGTCGGTCTATAAGCAACAAATTGGATCTATTCATGGATGCAACTTCGTCCCATTCGATCGATTTTTTATTAAATGCAGTCTTCGTACGGTTTTTTTTCCTGATTTTATGATTAAAGGATTTACCAGCTTTATTCGCTGTACCCAACATAAATTTTCACAAAATAAACTCAGCTGAAACTGCTTTGAAATACTTAAAAGATTTTCACATATGACTTATTGGCCTATAGATAATGAAAACATAATAATTCACTCTGCATAGGTTTTGTTCCTTTGATTCGTGTTTGCATGAGCCATTTGGAAATATACAATCGTAAATCATACATTCCCATTGAAAATTTCACCAATAACAAAAAATTTACCAAGTTATGTAGACAACAGGCCATAGTTGGGAACAAAGAAATATATATGTCCCTAACATTGGGTCTACGTTTATCTTGTTAAGTCATTGTTATTTTCGCTATGTGAACAGTTAGTTTGTAACGTGTAAATATTTTCTATTTTTTTGCTTTATTGATTCAACTAAGCCAAATTTAGATCACTTGAAGATCGTGTAGATCATCTGTTCAGCTTAACCAGCGAAATCTTGATGCCTAAAAAGTTGAGAAAATCGTTTATTACCCGGAAGTAAACAGAAGATTTATTAATAATGTCTAAATTGCATCGAATTAAATCGAGCATCTTGATAGGAACATGATGTTGTTGATTATCGCTTAATTAATGACACATTTAGTACTTAAGCCGAATGAAGGAGCTAGGCTAACATTACATCCCCTTACGCTATATAGTGATGACGGTCTGTAAACACCCAATGAGGTATATTTGTGAAAGCAACTTCGTCACATTCCATAAATTTAATATTAAATGCAGTCTTTTACTGTTTTGTTTTTCTGATTTTCTAATAATTCGTTCAGCTTGACCAGTCATGGTGCCTAAAAAGTTAAGGAAATCGAAAATTACGCGGAAGTGAATGATGCTGTTTGAGAAGGAAATAATCTCACATCACCATGAGGCTCTAGGAGTGGACAGCATTTTTTTAACTAGAACAAAGTTGTAAAGATACAGTATTGATAGTTCCGATAGGGCTTATCAACTATTTATTGACATTATGTGTTCTAAGCCATAAATATCAACTGATTTTAATTAAGTTATGCTTGTAATGAAGAGTTTTCCATTAAACGGTTATTCCTTTCTTCAAAGTTGAATAAAACAAACTGTTTGTGAGATATTGACGAGATTTATTTTTTGTTTGAAGGCCTATTGATAACATTATATATGGAATATGACATCGTTCAAATCGCCGCCTCGGCTTCGCTTGGTGGTGTGCATCCGAGGTCCAATTTTCCATGAATCTGGCGCACTAATCGAGCTGAATCTCGTTGATGGCTTGAGTAATGTTGGCTCTGAGGGCACCAGTGATTTACAGCTTATTGGCATAGACCTGCGACTTAACATAATCTCACAAGAAAAAGTCTAGCGTGGTTAAATCCTACGATCTTGTTGCCCAGATGACATCGCCTCCGCAAGAAATAACCATGCCCGGAAATTGCTCTTGCAAAATATTGATTGTTTCGTGCGCTGTCACATTGCACCGTCTTGTTGGAACCACATATCATCCAGTTTAAACAAGAAGACGCCGGTAAACATCGACCTGTAGTGCTCTCCGTTGACGGTGATGGCCTTGCCAGCGTCGTTTTCGATTGAGTACGGACCGATAAGGCCTCCCGCCCAAAATGCACACCAAACAGTGAATTTCTGGGAATGTATTGGCAGTTGGTGGACTTCGTGTGGATTGGCGTTGTCTCAAATTCGACAACCCGTAAACAAAATTCTCATAGATTTACAATTAAATGTATTGTAACCATACGATAGAATCAATCGTATGTAAAATTGACTATATTGTTCATGCCGATAAGATTGTAATTGTAATTGTAATTTCTCAGCTCCCGCCCTGGCAGACCACTGTCCGCCCATCTGCGTTTGGGCTAGGCGAGAACCTACCAAGCCTGCCCGTTGATATGCCCTAGACCATATAGCACACCGGGATCTTCCACAAGCAGGCGCCGGTTATTAACTAACCAGTCCCAACAAGTGTTAGATTGATTACATAAAGGATAGTAGGAGGCAGAAAGTGAAGCAAGAGAGAGAGGGGCGTTTGAATGCTGAAACGAAAACGAAATAATGATTTAGTGATTATTGTAATTGATAAGTTCAAGTATGAATAGTTCTCATCTGTTTCTTCTCCTATTGGTTGTTGTTGCACTTATACAAGTGCAAGTTTGTCGTCCAACTTGCTCTTTGATTTCCACTACCGCTCGTATATTGTGTGGGACGCATTTACATACATGGAAAGATAGCAAACATAATAAAGATATTCGTTAGTGGTAACATATATAATACGCTTTCTTATCATGTGTTTGTGTGAAGGTTTAATATTTTAATTTTAGTACCGATTTCCGATTTGAACCGATTTACACCAACAGTAAGGATGCTATTGGGGCCACTCACAAATTGTGATGGTGGTTTTTCATTGAGAAAACAAGATAATTTATATTAAAGCATGAGAGCCAATTTAGATCAGTTTACACAGATAGTACAGACGCTGTTGCAACCACTCACAAAATGGAATAGTGATTGGCTGGTTCCTAGATATGTGGCCCAGCGAGTCTGGCGAACGAATAATATGGATCACAATTAATTATGATCCCCACCACCCGCCCACCACACCCGGCGAACCAACACATCTCACGGGGAAGCATTGTTCTTCTTTGTTCACACGATCACTCGCGCCACCGAACAATAGGTAAACGAAACAATAGAAAACGCGATATTCCTGACAACAACACTTTGCGCAACACACCCTCGACACAAATGTTCACAACCGATGTCCGAGGCAGGCTCCTTGATTTTCTCAAACTGTCAACTTGCACAACTACAGTCAAAAACCATTTCACAACTGGAACCGATATCTGCAATAAGCAAGCTGAACGTCCCAAAGAGTAATCTACACTTTGAATCACGATTGAAGGATTTCGCGAAATAAGCGCCACAAAAACATTCCACGCCTATTGTCAACTTTATGCTTCTATTGATTTCCATGCTTATCTGTTTAGCACCAACCGGGGAGACTTGGTCCTGTACCCAATGCTTTCCTTATCTCCAATCCGCTCAGCAAATCGCAATGTTTTGTGATATAGTGGGCGGAATATTATAATTTGAGATAATTCAATACAGACGTCTTCCAAACTTGAAAGATCGACAGGTAATCGGTGTGTAACCACCTGGTACCTCATAGCAAGATGCTTAGAGGCGGACCGGAAGAGTTGATAAGCTACCTCCCCCATATTGTTCATGCCGATAAGATGACAATAAAAGTTATTGTTTCCACAATAGAATCTAATGTAAATTGCGACATCGACAATAGAATCAGGGGGTTGTTATGTACATATCTACTATACACTAAAGAAAAAATCGTTTTTCTCTGAACAAATTTGAGTTAATTACTATTGATTTTATTGTTTCACATTTGTTGAAAATTCCAGCTATAGGGTGAATAGTAGATCTATTGTGATGACAATTTTTTTTTTTTCATTTACCTGATACATGAACAATAAGATTCAGGATTCAGGATTCAGATAAGATTCGGCAATAGATTTAAATGTTACTTTATATTATTTTATTGTAATTGTATGATTATTTTTATCCATGAATCCTGCTTGTACATATACCCGCCCATGCAGAAATGAGCTTTGTCGCGGAAGGGTTCTTCAGACAATATCGGGGTCTGTTTCCAACTGATCCAAAAGCTAATCAGCGAACACACGGCGCTGTCTGTGATCGTTAAGATTGAGCTCCTTGGTCAATTTGATCTTGTATGGGTGTAGAACCAAGTCTCGACGCAAAATTCACCAAGTTGAATTTTACGAGAGGCTGAGTTCTATTGCGCGGTGCGAAATCGACTGGTGCGGGTTCTCCTGCACTCTTTCATGTACAGTGGCGAGAGTGTTGGCAAACCTTGCGTTCCTCTAACATACAGCTGATATTTTGATTTCTACAAGCTGTCGGGGACCCTTTCATTAAAGATGATTTCTCCTCTAAGGAAAAGCTGCGAAATAAGCGGGATCTGAGTTCACGGATTTAATAACAAAATTACACAATGTTATCATGAATTCATTATTTCTCGTTGATTTATATAGAACATTAAGAAACTGCTAGTTGTGGTAAAAAGCGTGAAATTAGTTCAACTATGTGATATTTTTCATGAAACTGAAATTCATTCGATCACATAGACAAGAACTTACTCGGTTAACCAAAACATTAGAACAAAAGTTTGCTAAAGCGCTTGTGCACTTAATCCATAGAGAAAGTGTTCTTCTTATCAATGGTGAATCTGGTTAGTTTAAAAATTTGTGAATATTAGAAATCATCAAAAGTTATAATTGTTAGTTGGAATTTATTGCAACTGTTTGTTCGATAACTATAATTTAGAAGAAAAATTAGTAATCTCCATTTAATTTCAACTACCTTTGCTTATCTTCGACAGATACGCGTATTTCGTCTACAATTTGCAGACTTCTTCAGTGTCTCGTACTAATAACTCGACTGTTTGTTCGATGCCAAGCACATTCAACACTGATCATTTATTGTGTAATTTGTCCCAATCACTTGTTTGTTGAATTTTAAAGTGACCTTAAGTCCACTAATGAACACCATGGTAAATAATAAAATCTGATTTCTTGAACACAAAACACAAAAATTACAATGTCTTCATGTATGAAGTTGCTAACCTATATGTACTGCAGTCAATGCAATGCAAGAAGTATTAGTTAGTAATTAAAAATTTCAACTTTGAACTGAACAACTGAAAAATCCAAAATGACAGAACATTACTAAGAGATAGTTAGGAAAAAAAATAATCAAGTCGCATAGTTTTAAATGGCATGAATACCTTGTGCTTCGTTCAGATAATGAAATCTAGCGACGAAAATAACTGGTTTAAAATTTCCGAGAAAAAATTGTTAAAATTCCTCCTTGTTTTTTATTTTGATGAAACAAAGATTACATACTTTAGATTTTCTGACGCGATAATTTCTAAAATTTTAAGATACAATGTAAACGCTGTAATACCTGTGGCGCTGCTACAGGTTTTTCCAAAATATTTTGATAATTCGCTACAGATTTAAGAAATTTTCATTCTGAGATACATGGCATTGTGGATAGCTAAATTTTATAGAATACAATATACAATTTATCCGATCAAAACAGCACAACACCAAATCTTCCCAACCAAAACATTCGCCGAATTAAGTGCCTAAAATCCAAACGCTCGCACTGCATACAATACCGCCCACTATCCCGACCGGTCAAACAATAATAGAGAACCTGTCGCATCACCAGTGTTTGCAATGTTTCCATTTAAAACCCATAATGAAAAAACAGCTCCCATAAGACCCCGTGGAAACTCAAAACAACCAAGCGCAATTTCTGCCAAAACATTCTCCTGGCTCAATAAGCCCAAGCCATTTGGACGTTGTACCGCATCAGCAGCCAGCCAGGCAAGCAAGCCAACAACAACACAGAATGAAAACCGGCTGCAGGGGGGAAGGGGAAACTGAAACACAATGAACGGCAACGGCCAGGCCAGGCCAGAGCCAGAGGGCGAGAAACGCTTCGATGCCTGTGCTATGTACTCGGACGAAACTGTTCAGTTCAGCTTGCTGTTGGAACATACACACATCTGTATATTGTATACTTGGCTAATGTAGCCAAGCCAGGCTTGGCCGTCAGGCAACCGAACAAGCTGCAGAAGTAGGTAGCGGAGAATGTGGGGTAAAAGGGAATCTAAAAAAAGTACCACGAACAACATGCGATATAATCAATTCCAACCGGTTTCACACAGTTGGGTCCCCTTCTTCGCCGTAGTCGTCGTCGTAGTCGTCCGCTCCGGGAAAGGGTAGATAGATAGAGAAGGTTACCTACGCCTGCCATAGGGGAGGGCGACGGCGGATGGGTTGGAATGCGGGTTCGATTGAAACGAGGGGTCGGCCACTGTGGAAAATAAATATATAAGTTGGGAAGGAGAGAAGCTCGAACCCGGAGAAAAGAAGAAGCGCGTGCCTTGCGCACGATTTGAGATCGAGAGAAAGAGCGAATATTTACCGCCGCGACATCAATTTCTTTCACAGCGCTGGATGATAGGGTTACCAAGATGGAGGATTTTTGAATGTTTACGTTGTCAAATATTTTTGCGATTATTTCCGATCTATTTTATCGAATAATATGTTAAAAAAATGTGTCAAATGGAGACCCATTCAGACATACAGTTAAGAAATTAAATAGATTAATATTAATCGTAGGCATCTCGTCATCTATAGATACAGTTACACAGTTCAACGAGTTCAATCTTCAACAAGACAACGTTCAGTTGAGTGAATATTTGAGTATTTTTTTGAAAAACCGTATGGCAAAAACGAGAATTGCAAATAAAGCAACTGGCAGTTAAATCTCGAGTACTTTTTCAAACAGACGTACGTGATTTTGTAAACAAAGAGGGGAAGTAAATTTCAAACGTAAATTTCTCAAAACAATCAATACCCTCACGGATAGTAACATTACCATCATGTTAGGGAACTGTAATTCCTTGTCTTGGTGGCCCTAGTTTGCTTAAAAGTGCTAAGGGTTTAAAGAATTTAACGTTTGAATTCAACTTCCCCTCTTTGTTTACAAAATCAGATACGTCTGTTTGAAAAAGTACTCAAGAAATAATATTTACTAATGAGGCATGCAGTAGGGTAAAAGCTTAAAAAGTTGCGGTACATTTGAAACGGTAGGGTAGCAATAGTTTTGTATGGACCCCCATACTCAATTATTGAAACAAGAAAACTCCTAACGTAAAGCATATCTATTGGAGCGTTTACCCTAGAAGATTGTTATCCAAAATCCGAAGAAATATTGCAACTGATGCGTCAGAGATAAATGGAGTTAAATTTCATAGAATAGAAGTACACGCAAAGAAATCACCCTGCTTTAAATCAACAAATTATATTGTTGGTATTCAAGGCAAGGTTTCTATTTGTTTCAATCCATAAAAAAGTTCCACATCAATTCAAAATTTTATTCAAATCAAACCAATAAAATTATTCAAATTAATCATTGCTGTGGGATTTTAATTTAAACGATATTTGATTTATAACAACCACATTTATTTTTCAACTCAAATGTTAAATATATTGTTTGAAAAAATATTTTTTCACCCTAAGAAATCAATCTATTTCGAATCAACAAAATGATTTGTTGCTTTTCAATAAAAGATTTTCATTTGTTTCAATTCATTAAAAAGTTTCAAATCAATTGAAAATTTCATTCACATTCACTTAAACGAAGTGGTTAATTTATTGTTTTAACAGAATATTTTGATGAGTGCACATTTCATATTGTATCTGCCTCCGCTTTTCTATTGGTAGTTTAAACATGATCAATTATATTTTTTAACAGATTATCAACGAGTTATTTTCTTTGCAGATAACTGGCCTTGCGATTCGGGTTGACATGGGCTACATAAAAGCTTAGAAAAATTGACAGTTAAACACAACATTCAGTTCTATGAAGCATGAGGTTTTATTCCAATTAAATGGTTTTCTTGAATTACTTCATCATTGTTTATTATTTAAACAAATGCGTTTAGTTGGTTTGAGCTATAAAACACGATGTTCAATTCTATAAAACATAAAGTTTTATTTCAACTCAAAGGTTTTGTTGAATAAGTTCATCAGTTTTATTGGTTCATATTTAAAACAAAATTTTAGTTGAATTAATTCCTATTTTTTATTGGTATAACTACGTATTTTTTGCGTGTACTTGGTGCTGAGCAGACTATCCATGCCCAGCTATATTGGGTTATTCCTTGATGACTCCTTCAAAGCAAATTAGATGAATTTCCTTTGAACTGGTTCAATCCTTTGTATCCAATTGTTAGAGGTAGGACTCCAGACGACTGCTGTGGATTACAATATTGATCGCACCAATCAATAATATAGTGTCCTAACGTAGAAGAGCAGCGTCAACTTGACCGCCATTCTCCATATGTCGTAGGCCGAGTGAAGTGAATTCCATCAAATTTGTCGAGGCTTGGTCTTACGAGAAAGAATCCGTGTTGATCAGGCGGTATGTAAATGTGCTTCCAACATTTAAACAGAGTTCCTCTAACAAGTATTTAAAAATGCTTGGACCCAGCACACAATGAGATTACACTCCGATAGTTCCCTATGTATCGCTTATCTGCAATTTTGAATACCGGAAACATAAACGATTCCTTCGAAGTCTCAAAAAACTTGCACTGTTCTATGCTCAAATTTAATATTGTCCTTAGAGGTTTTCCAAGTGAATTAGTGCACTTCTTGAAGACTTTAACGGAACTCCGTCTGGACCAGCAGAGGAAGATGGTATCAGCTGTTATGTAGCAGTGCTAATGCCATGTTTTGTAAATGGTACGACATTGATACTGATGGCGTTCCTTGGTACATCGCGTTAAGAAAGATTTCGTTGAATTGGTTCTTCAAAGTGGCCAAAAAATTAGTTGTAAACAGCCTGCACAGGTAAACATGCTGCCGGGAAACTGATTTTCTTTACGTTTGTCTTTGATCAAGTCCGAAAATCGCTTACAGGAACCCATATTAACATTTATACTTAGTACTCTTATGCAAAAAATCCAGTTGTAACGCAAAGCTTCGTCTAAAAAATAAACGGCGCAAGGCATCGGTTCTTCTCCTTTTAAGATAGCGAAGTCTTCTTTTCGACCAAGGTAGCTTTGATGAGCGACGCGAGCGAAAAAACCTCTTCTCTTCCCTTGCATCACCTTCTAACTGATCCGCCAGCCTCTACCAGTAGAAGGGGTCCTATGAGACATAAAAAAGGGGCTCTCTTAAAAAACTGGAACGCCTGGAACACCGAACAAACCGTAAATTAAACACGCACCACTAAGTATAACACTTCTTGTGCCACTGTCCCTAATACGAGGGTCAACGCCAACTCTTTGGAATCTCGGGCAGCATAAGGAACGCCCTCAGCGAAGACCCCCCGATAGTCTGCTTCCTTAAAGAATCCCAACTCTACAACGCCATTCAACCACCGACTGCTGACTCATCCACTTCTTTTCGTGTAAATGTTTAACAAAGTCACTTTCTGTTACAAATGTGTTCCAAAACTACCTCGAAATAAAACAGCTACCAAACCTACCCGCATTCATGAATTATTTTCCTTATAGTAGATAACCATTTCCATTATTATTACCTTGATACTGCCGCTATTCGTTAGTCTTATGTCATTTACATCGTATTCAGAAAGCAGTACATTATTGGTCCGCTGCCGAAGTTCTTCTTCTTATTTTAGCATTTCAACCTTATTGCTTTCACAATTCGCTTATTGCGGCCTCTCAGCTCAGTGTTCCAAATTCACTTCCACAGTTATTAATTGAGAGTTTTCGATGCGACTAATATGATTGTTTGGCAAATATAGTCATAGCGTATGCCCATGGAGTCGAGAAATTTTCTCTAACGAAAAATTCCTAAACCAAACCGGGAATTGAACCCTGTCACCTCTAGCATGGTGTTGCTTTGTAGCTGCGCCTTTACCGACTAAGCTAAGGGTGGACCCGGAGAATACTTAGAAAGCAGTAATCTCCTCGAAAGCTTCACATATTGCCTAACAGTGTCGGACATACGTTAAGAAACTGGGAAGAGAAATTGTAAATTTCTGCTATAAGCAGTGGCGAAAGTATTGCTTTGCTGTAAATATTCGCACTTAAAACAAGTGATCTAACATCCATTTGTAGTATAATATAATTTCAAGTTGTTGGCAGCACTACTCCAACACGTTGACGAGTTTCCAAAGGCACACGACAAAAAATAAGCAACTAACAAACTTGATAAACAAGCCAAGTATTTAAGTGCTATATCTGATTGGGTTGCAAACCTGCTCAGTTGCTCAAGGTTTGCTATTTGTTTCTTAGGTATTGTAGTTGTTGAGGACGGCTTTGGTTGCAAACCCAACTCAATATCGTTAAGTAAATGACGACAAGAGAAACATTACCGGTAAGATTATAAGTTGTGTTTTCAAAACCTCTCATTTGGAAATTGGTATCGGTCACATATAGACTTCAGGAAGTGTTAACAGACATTTTCACATCGCTAGAACTGTTGTGTGTCATTTTGGTGGTATATGAGTACGATCAGACGTGCACTCTTTTGCCAGTCAAGGGGAGGTACGCCTTCTTCTCCCTTGCGTATCCCGCACTGGGGGGTAGCTTGGTCAAAGATCGTGTGCTTGGTCGCATGTCGCCTTTCAAGGGCCTCTGCTCAACTTCTACTGCTTCTATTCATTTTTTAAGTTTATCTAGTCTTTTGAGATCTACGGGGGTGGTCGATAAAAAATGTGTTCTTATATTTCGAACGTTCAGATGTCTACTACCCCCCCCCCCCCCCCATATTTATCGATTTTTAACTAAAACTCCCTCTTCTCTCTACCGCTTTCACAAAAACAACAAGGTTTATGGATGGTGAGAATTTTCAGCTCTAAAACTGATAACCATACATCCCTATTTTTGACATGTTATGTAAAAATGCAAAAACTTTAAAAAAAATAAGTACAAGGAGGTTCTTTTGTTCTCGAGACCATCAAAACCATGAAAATATCCACGTTTTCATAATAAATATCGAAATTTAGGTGCGTTTATATTAAAAAACTATATATTTTTAATTCCCTTTCATTAGCGATTTTGATACATAACGTCAGTCGCTAATGGTTAAAAAATAATGAATTTTCTAAGAAATGATTTGTTTTAAAAATCGATTTTCTTAATCACTTTAACGCGGAGTTGGTGACCCTAATGAAGAAATAAAACAAATACGGGTTCAATCTTTTTCGATAAGGATCCAAACTATCAATTATTACAAAATTATTAGCGGTCAAATTTATATTTTTCTATGGAATTGTTGTATTGCAATAATGTTATATTTTGTGTTTAGTTTTTTTAGTGTAAAAATCCATATTGGGAGCGAATATTTTTGACGTAGGACAGAACAGCTGTGTTATATTTTCAAAATGTTTTAACGTAATGGCGCATTTCTTCAAGCATTTTAATAAAATTAGCGCGATAGATTCTCGTGCAATTTACAATATATTCCCAGAAAAGTCACACATTTTTCAAGCCAAAAAATTCTTTTGCCAGACCTAGTATTGAACTCCAATACCACAACGCTGTCATAAAGTTTCCAACTCCACTAATTACACAAAATCCAATCGACACACTCCCTGATTATCCGAAAGCTATAACTCGTACGACAACCCTATTCCCTTAGCCGTCGGATGTGTTCTGCTCTGTTCTTTACATTTCCTAAATACACAACGATCGTGTTCTACAAGGCTATGTACCTGGTTCTATGTAGTTCCAAAGGTCCCGCGCGGTCAACATACACATCTCCTCTAGGTTTAGCAGGAATCGGCCAAGCATTCGAGATTTGAATTAAAAAATAAAGAATGAGCGCATTTCGATCCGAATTACTGGAATGGAAACCTTTCAAATTCCCATCTAGATGGCAGCAGCTGTCAGACATGAATGACACATGTGCGCGCCCACAGCAGTCCGCCGGACGGATGATTCAAGAAAAATCTCAAAAGGTGTATGTAAAACTACTTCCTTCGAAGGTTTGAAAGCAGACATATGTGCATAACCTTCTTAGAAAAAGGCTAGCAGGTATGTGCGAGAGTTCTATTGATTTGTTTACCGCTGGTAACATCAAGAGTGCCATCATAAGCGGATGCTGACGTTGGGAAAGGAGAGAACTTATCAGTGCCGCAGCTCGCAGAAAGATCTCTCACTCTCGCGGTGAGTTTGATTTATTGAATCCTGGGGACAGAAACATCAGAGCCGAGCATGCAGGGAAAATCGATTCCATAGCTGGCAGCGTCATGTTTCCAGTAGAAGATGGCGGCGACGAGGGGTGCTCCTAAGTCCACCTAGGCCGCGCTCTGCATATGCTTCCTTCACAAAACCCGGACAAATCATTCAATCTGAGAGGGGGCCACGCTGATGTTCTATACATTATTAATACATACATTAACATCGGGAATTGTGTGTTTCTATTCAAAAAATCAGCTGATGCTGATTACTGCTTCTGCCAACGAAGAAGCACCCATCTGTTTCGATATTTGGACGGACCGGCTGAGAGACGATATACCGAAGATGAAGGCGACGCTGTGTTCCGGTGCTGTGTTGTTGTTTAATTCGTGGTATTTATAGGTAAATATAAACACCAAGCGAACATATTGAAATGTTATTCAGCTTGCTTGGGCCGCCCGCGTCGCAGTGAGGGGCGAGACGAGGGGGTTGTGAATGGCGAAGCAGTTAGACCCGCATCGCAGTTACCTAGTACGATAAAAACAAACATAAACATCGTTTTCTTTCGAAGGTTGTCTGTCATGGGAAAAGTACGGTACCTATATGGTACAATAACAAAATATCAGCATTTTTTTCCCTCGCGGATCATGATGTTGTTTTGCGTTGCAGCGAGCTAAAGCGCTTATAAATGGCGGATGAAAACATCGCAGCCGAGGGGCGATGTTTTCCTTTTATCTTTTTAACAATCTGAGAACGACACATCGTAGGATTTATCATGATCTGGTCTGTTTGGGTGTTTGTGATGTTCAAATTTCACTTGTGTTCAATATGCCATGCTTCGAGGGGATGCAGTCTTTTTTTTTCTCGAGCGTGTCACGTTTGAGAACACGCGTTTCGCTTCACCGGGCATCGCAATGTGGCCGGCGGAGACGGATCCACCACGTGCAAAAGTGAAGCAATGGGAACACAAGACTATCGTTTCGCTTTATCGCAATACATAATCGGTAAGGGGAATCCATTCGCTTGCCGGGAATTAGTGGATGACGTTAATGACAATTTAGCTCCGGCGACAGTTATTAAAGCGGAAGAGAAAACAAAGGCAGGATTAATGGACAACCGGGTACAACGCGGCCCATTACGAAGCATTTGCTGCGGCGATGGATGATTCACTGTCATATTCAGAGCGGATGATTGATGTTTGAATGGGTAGAGCGCGCTAGTACTGACGAAACGGTTTTACCGCCGCCGTTGAGCTCTAAAATTAGGTCAAGCATTTTGACGACTACGTTTTTCAAAACAAGCAATCGGAAAGGTTGTCGTATTAGTGCAATTTTTAATGGATGTATTACAAGCTTCGTTTTTGGGGTGTTGAAGACAATGATTAAGGATGGATTCTTGTCATATTTTTAAATTGAACTCAACGAAGTTCATTTTTTAATTGAACTCAAGTGCAATTTCATTTCCAAAAATAGTCTTCGTAAATGTTCGTTGACTCATTTAAGTACAGTCAATATGATCTCTTGCAACTGCGCATCATAATGGGCAATTATTCATTACGCAGTAGTTCAGAATAATAAAGAACAATGTGTGAAAAGGTCACATGAGCTTTGTAGGCCTAAAGAAGCTCAAACAAGCGAACACCATAATGAAGAAGGTGGTAACTTTGCCTCGCGTATTGACGTTTAAATATCGTATGAATAACCTTCGATTGGCTAAGAACCAGTGTCTGTTTCTATCACTTAATATCATACGCATTGAAAAGCATTTCGAGTAAGTGTAAGAACAGATTGATGCCTTTGCTGATTGGTGTACTCTAAATCGATTGGTGGTCGACCCGGCTAATTGCTTAGTCATAACCTTTTCACGGCAGAAACTACCAATTGTTTCCAAAGTGCGTTAAAGACCTAGGTGTTCAGCTTTACTCTAAACTGACGTATTCGCATCACATTTCATATGCTGTTTATAAAGCTTCAAGAACTCTTGGTTTTGTTTATCCCTCTCGTAGGTCAAATTTGCAACCTTGTCGACGGTGAGAGGGGCTATCTCATGCTCTTAACATGCATGTGAGACCAAGAATTTGACCAGTAGTGAAAGTATCACATATTCTAGTCATTTTTTCACTGCCGCGTCGTAGAACGTTTATATGAAGGCACTTACATCAGGGGTGATACTGGCGGGCTATGTCGCAATTCACTCTTAGACTTCTTACTTTCAATCTTAGGGAAACGACTAGAAGTACACTTTTCATTTTCGTGGCAACTTATGTTGTTGTTTGTCCATTTATTTTATGGGTTGAATAACCAAAATACCTAGCTTGCTAATGGTATCATAAGTCAATGTAATTGCAATATTTTCGAAGTGATGCACGTAGTCACTGAAAAGTGTTACTTACGACAGACCATGCAGGCAGGTATATTAGAGATAGGATGCGGAGGGCCCGCTTAGGGAACACCATTCAAAGCAGTAGAATAAAGCTTTCCATGTGGTTTATATCAGTACCAGTGTTTGGTGAATCATATACAATATCCTAGGGTTATCGTTTTCTAGTTACCTCCTTGTTTGCAAAGTTCAAAGAGTTCAAACATGGCAAATCAACCCTAAAATCACTTTATAATAGATTGTTCTCTCGTGCGATCTACACTGGAGTACTGTTCAGCAGTTTGGAGCCCGAATCGAATCTATTCAACGTCGCTGTCTACGGTTCGCGCTTCGTAGACTACCTTGGAGAGACCCATTTCGTCTTCCTAGCTACGAAAGTCGCTGTCAATGAGTGAACATGAAGCCACTGCGAGTCCGTAGAGACGTTTGTAGAGCCTTAACTGTCAAGGATACTCTACAAGGAAGAAACGACTGCAAAACAATCCTGAAACAAATCAATATCACCCAAGTAACCATGAGCATTAAGCTTTAGACCAGTAATAGCACTATATCAGCATAAATGTTGCTTAAAAGTTAGCATATGTTAGGCATGCAAGCTTCATATTAGCAGCACAAATGCATTCAAGCTCCAACCAAAACTTAGCATTATCGCCAGCATTATATGAGCATATAAGGTTGTTATAATGCATAAAAGTATTTATCATGTTCACAGCATACCTGATTTATATCTGAATTTAGTGCTAATATAAGGCTATCAAATAATGCTAAGAACTTGTTTACAAAAACATTGAAAATTAATTTCATTACAAATAATATGAATTTACACTAAGTGGTTTATTTATAGCTCATAATTGTCTGCATTATCCTCCTTTATTTTGCTAATACCATCAATAATAAAAAAGAAATAGTTCTTAAAATAAATCGGAAATAGACAGTTGATAAATGCAGCATAATAGCATTAGCAGTGCCAAAAATGGGCTATCAAAGCTGGCAGTAATGTTGAGGTGCATTAATATAGCATTACTAATGCTATTTACGAGCTGTCACTTATGCACTATATAAGCCCGTTATTTCGCTTTTTTTAGCATTATATCTGAATATAGAGCTTCAAAACATTTAAGTGCTGCTTTATATGCGATATAATGCCACTGTTAGTGCTTAATGGTTACTTGGGCAATATTCAACCAAGGCCAATGCGCAACAACTTAATGCTGAGGCTTTTTTCCGCACCAACTATGGGTTGAGTAGCGCTATTCACGGGTGGCAGCGAATGTTCAACAAGGTGGCGTCAGTTTTGACTTCCATCTGACGCGGAATGTACTTCGTCCGAAAATTTCCACCATTTTTTGAGCAATTGACGCACGGAGTTTAGATAAGTGTATAGTTTTAAATTTGTTTTGTCATGTTTTGTTGATAATCCAACGTAGCCCGCAATACAAATCGCAGAAACGTTGAAAATCGCCAAATCGAACGTGTATGTATCTATCAATACACTTTCTCTTGTCTCTTGTCTTGTCCACTCCTAGCGCTTCGCATGGAGATGAGAAATTATCTGCTTCTGACAAACTTCATCAAAGATCGTTACTTCCGCGCATGGGAGAATACAAAAAACAACAGTCAAAGTATATGATTTGCTCAAACGTTTCAGGGTGCGAAAGAGCGTGGATCGAGTGCCTCAATGTAAGCCTCTCAGTGGAACATATGACCGCAAGCTGAACCAGAAGGTGTTGAGAACCGTCAGAGCAAACCCTGGACTATCAGATAATGAAATCACACCAAAATACGCTGCTGCTCGCAGTCTCGTTCGAAGAATTCGTTTTCGAGCATGGTATCGTTCTTATCGAGCCAGCAAGCAACCAAACAGAACGTTGAAGCAATGTTTCGTCACCAAAACTCGAGCTCGGAAATTGTACCTGCAGGTTTTGACGAAGTACCAAGGATTCCTGCCCATGGACGATGAAACCTACGTCAAAATGGATTTCGGACAGCTTCCTGGCCAAAAATTCTAGATGGTGACGGCATGAGGAGATGTTCCTGTGAAGTTTAAGTTGGCTTTTATGGACAAATTTGCCAAAAAACTGATGATTTGGCGAGGGATATGCAGCTGTGGAGCAAAGACCAAATTGTTCGTGACGAATAAGACGATGGACTCGAAGCTGTACAAGGAAGAACGCCTCAAAAACCGCATACTACCTTTCATTAAAGTCCATAAAAGTCCCGTGAAGTTTTAGCCAGATTTGACGAGTTGCCACTACAGCCGGGAAGTCATCCAGTGGTACCGCGATAATAACTTAGATTTCATCGATAAAAACATAAATCCACCCAACTTCCCGCAGTTCCGGCCCATCGGGAGATTTTGGGCAATAATGAAGCGGAAGCTCAAGAAAAGTGGAAAAACGGCTCGTTACGCGACTCAGATGACCAAAATGTGGAACAAATGTGCCAAGGAAGTTGACTCCGGAGGTGTGCAGCGTTTGATGGGAGGAATAACGAAGAAAGTGCGAATTTTCATTAGAAACGAAGAGAAATGATTTGTATTGATATTTTTTCCTTAGAGTACAGTGGATTAACTTTGTTTTGATGTATTAAACTTATTTGTACGTCAATCCGTTACTGAGATACAGATGATTTAATTATTCCGGATTCTAAATGGACATAGCTTCAACTACCAAAATTAGCATAACCAGTTACTAGTAATAAGCAGATAATTGATTTCGAATATTTGCTAACAACAGTTGCAAATATGACGCTAGTATTACTGGCTAATGAAGTGTCGCATAATATTAGCAAAGAGATGAACGAGCCATACGACAGGTCCAAAGAAGTTCGATCAAACATAGACAATTTAAAATCCATGGGATGAACAATTGGATTTTCCCAGCTAAAGAGTTTGTTTGGATTGGAATATAGGGTGGGGAACGGCTTAAGCACCCCGGGACCCTATTCCAAGCACGGGGTGAACGTTAACCTACAACGCTCATTTTTTTGCAGTATGGTGCTTCACTAGCAATTGTTTAATATGAAATTCTGACTTGTTTCATTTAGGCAAAATGACGGATAGCAGCCGCAAATCGGGCTACTTGAGTATTGCATAACGTACTTTGGCCTCTCATTTTACAAACGATAACAAAGATCGCTCTATATAAGTAATTGATTTTGAAGTTTCTAGAAGCATAAACATCGGAGAAAAATAGTGGAGGTTTTGAAGTACAAAATGATGCACGTGCGTTGTGTGCATATTCTATCAAGGATGATGATTTCAACGTCGTTAACAGTTCGTAGACAATTCGTAGACAATTCTCTGAGCTACCAAACTCTTTTCAGTTTGGAGCATCACCAGATACTTATTGAAAATGGCTACTTCCCAAGAAGTGACCACAACACGATGTCATCGAGTTGAGCCAAATGATATTTGACGACGCATTCCTGTCAGCCATCATAAATTGTCACCCCACAGCAGATGCAGAGCACCTTGCATCACCTGGCCCACTGAAACATATTACCATTTGTAATTTTTCTGCATGCAACACGTTTCACCAATGATGTTGGATTATTCATTTCTCCGTCATCAACGTCATCACCATCATCACTGTCATCATCGTCATCATCATCCACCCACCATAATCATCGGGACACCATCATCGCCGCCATCGCTTTCTCTCTCCGGCTGGTGCTGACCCTCATTAATCGTTCAATCAATTTTTAATCAGGTTCGATGCGAGATAAACACGCACACACCGCTTCGGTAGCTGATTTTCGGCTTTTGGATCGGGAGATCCAGGCGACGAAATCTCATCCCTGGAAAATGACACCCGTTTCGATGTGAGCGCGTCGATATTCGTCCCCGTCAGCAAACATAATCAGCAGACCAGGAGGGGGGAGGGAGGGGAGGAAGTAGGAGAGAAGAGGAAGAAAAGAGAAAGAGCATTGTGTTCGGAATTTTGCAACGCTCATTAAATATCTACTCCCGGCCACCGACCAATCGACCGGATAGCGCGAAGGATAATGTGGAGCAATTTTGTTGCGCACAGCAAATCGAAAAATTCGCCAGAATTACCTACGTACCCCTGGCCATTTGAAGCTTTCGGCCGGATCTACTGCCGTGACGAGCGAGCGAGATAATATCGGAGATATGTAGTTAGGAGACTACTGCGAATCAGGATGGTTCCGGTCATCCATTGGAGCAGTTGCGGTATAAGGATGCTTGGGAAGCGGAAGCGGTGCACAGTGGGGCAGATCGTGAAATAAACGGACACAAATTAGAGGTGGGTTATTATGTCCATAAGTGCCGGTAAAAATCAATTCATCTGCACTAGAATGAGCTGAAAATGAAGACAAGCTTAAATGACAGACCAGCTGTCTTCGTGAATTTGAAATGACAGTATTCTCTTGACCAGAGCAACCGCTGAGTTTCTATCGCTTGTGCTGTTCTAAATATCAATATTATATTTCATCTAAGTGGCGATGATTTTGAGCAAGGTTGCGGCTTATAATTTTTGACTTATCCATATTCATTTGACGATAGCCCTTCTCAGAAGCTCAATTTCAAAATATAATGTATGATGAACTTATGGTGCTTGAGTAGACCTACAACTTGGTCTAACAATACATAGCTCTATCTCTTATATCTGAGGAATAAGAGCGTATATTCGCAGTGATCTTCGCGATGATATTCGCGGTGAAGATCACGCGATTATCATCGTGATGATCACTGTTAATATACGCTCTCATGTCGAAGATATAGGAGTTAGAGCAATGTACTGTTAGACAAAGTTGTAGGTCTACTCATGCACTACAAGTTCATCATACATCATATTATCAAATCGACCCTCTGAAAGGAGATATTGCCAAATGAATATGCCTGAGTCAAAAATGATAAGCCGCAACCCTGATTTTGAGTATCAAATGTGTAAGTTTTTGTGTTTATATCGATAGGTTACAATTACTACAAGAAATTGAACAAAAATTTCTGCATAACTCGAGAACTGGATTCAAATTTGGCATGTGGGGGTTTTTGAAGGCAAGATTTTTTTCCAATGGTGATTCGAGACCCCTCTCCTTCTGCAAGGACTGCTTACATACAAATGAAACAGAAATTTCTGCATAACTAGAGAACTAATCAAGCAAATGGAACCAAATTTGGCATGTGGAGGTTTTTGGAGACAACAAATGTTTCTATGTTGGTTCGAGACCCCTCCCTTGCTGAAAGGGGGGTTCTCGTACAAATGAAACACAAATTTTAACCAAGAATGAGCATTATCCAGATTCGGAAACTACCGAACCGATTGGCGTGAAAATTTGTATGCAGAGGTTTTTTTGGAGCCGAAGGTTTTTATGATGGTTTGAGACCCCTCCACCCGCTGTAAGGGCGGGCGCCTATTAAATTGAAACACAAATTTCTGCATAACTAGAGAACGAATCCAGTAGATGGAACCAAATCTGGTGGGGGTTTTTGGAGGCAGCATTTTTTCTATGGAGCTTGGAGACCTCTCCCTCTCTAAAAGGAGGGCCCTCATACAAATGAAACAGAAATTTCTGCATTCAAGCAAGTTAAACCAAATTTGGCATTTGGAGGCAAGAAATGTTTATATGATGGCTCGAGACCCCCCTGGATGGAGCAAACATGAGAATTATTCAGGCCAACTAGAACACAACACGTGTATTTCTCGTGTAATAAGCATGTTTTGATAGAAGTTTAGTCAAGAAAGGGGGATGTTTGAGCAACTCTCGTGAAACGAGAAGAAGTCCTTTATCAATATACATCATAGATAAACTTGGAGTGCCACGAGCTTTGATCAAAAGGATCATTAAAGCATATTTGCATACAATGGTTTGTCCGAATAGGACGATTTCTTGTCCGAATAGGACCATTTCTTGTCCGAATAGGATAGTTCCTTGTCCGAATAGCACGATATCTTGTTCGAATAGCACGCAATCTCAATTGTCCGAATAGGACAATGTTTTGTTCGAATAGTTGGTAAGACGATTTCTTGTCCGAATATGAAAAAAATCCAAGTAGGACAATTTCTATTCCGAATAGAACAATTCCTTGTCCGAAAAGGATAGTTGCTTGTCCTAATAGCACAATTCTTTGCCGAATAGGAAGATATTTTTTTCGAATAGCATAATTTCTTTTCCGAGTAGGAGAATTTCTTGTTCAAATATGACAATTCTTTGTCCGAATAGGATAGTTTCTTGTCCGAGTAGGACGATTTCTTGTCCCAAAAGGACAATTGCTTGTCAAAATAGAACAACTTCTTGTCCGAATAGGGCAATTTCTTCTCCGAATAGAACAGTTCTATGTCCGAATAGGATAATTCCTTGTTGGAATAGGACAACTATTTGTCCGAATGGCATATTAGGTTTGATATGAGATAAGTTTTAAGATGAATAAGTCGTTTGGAGGAATTGAGCTAGGAACGAAAATGCACTCCTTTGTTGTCCGCTTTTCTGGCCAGGAACACTGGCATTTCCTACTTGTATCCAGGCTACAAAGTTAAGGGTATAATAACAAAGAGGCATAAAGCAGGGATATCCACTAAGTCCCGCATTGTTTATAATAATGTTTAATCATGTTTTGAAATTTATTCAAGATTGGCTAGAAATCAGACTGGAGCAGGCAACTCATTTGCTTTTAGCATGCTACACGGACGACATTATGTTTCTTGTTTAAATGAAAAGGACGTCAAAAAACAACTAGATCAACTAGTTCCGTTATTGCCATCAATAGACTTGGAAATAAACATAACTAAAACGAAAGTCCTCTACGGAGATCGGTATGATATCTACAGTATTGCACCGGAAACAATCAAGAAAGTTGTAAAATACGAAACTGGTAATAGTTTCTATAATGCGCTATTTGAGAATCGACAAAACAAACAGTTTGTCAAGACGATCAACAACGTCAGATAGGATAAGTGAGGAGTACCGGAAACAACCAAGACATTTGGAAAATACAAAACTGGCTGTAGTTTCTATACTGCGATATTTGTAAATCGACATAACAAGCAGTTCGTCAAGAGGATCAACCACAATCATTTTCCACCTGTGCTGTTTTTTTTCCGAAAACATAAGCTGACGTGGACTACGTTTAAACGATTAAAGATAAGTGGTATGGAAGTCTCGACAATATTGAATAGACAACAGGATTTTTTTTTCGAGAATGATTGAAAATTAAATGATTCTCATACTCAAAGAACTCAACAAAAAATTAACGGATGAAGAAAACCAGATGGAAACTATACAGAAATGCTGATAGTTAAAAGCATCGATAACTCAACAGAGCATACAGAAAATGGAAGTCAAACAAACTACTCAAAACACGAAGGAGCGCAAGTAAGCACATCGAAGAAGGAAGAGATTATCCACATATTGCACCGAATTGGCTTAACAAGGGAACCATTAAAGACAAAATTAAAACTGCCAGAACTATTTTAGACACATTACCAGAATTAATCATGGGAGTATACTAAAACAGCCCTAGAATACAAAATGCTCAAACCGAAGAAACGAGGAAGGCCCGCATATTCATGGCGACACTGTATTTGGCAAGGCATTGAGCGGAGTGGAATTCATATCATAAAATACCACGAAACGGCCCAAGACAAATAGATGATCAAGAAACTCATGAAACCACTATACGATACAATGGTTGAGTCCGACTACGAAACAAATCAGATGAGTACACTTCGGACAGGTCTTTACTTCTATCATAGTTTACCGGGTTCAGTGATGAGGCTAACTCCGGTGGCTTTCCAGAATACGACAATTCGTAAACCCATTAACTAACATTTTATACAATTTTCTCTATTAAGGCAAAAAGCTGAATATTTCAACGTAATATTTACCACTGAATAAATAAAAATAAACAATTATGTATTTGTTCAACAACGTTCTAACTTTGATCGTCATAAGTATTATTTCAGAAATAACATTTGATGGGAAAGGAACGGAAATAACATACTAGGCTGCCTGAAAAGTCCCTTTAATTTCCTAAAGATGGCGTTGGTAGTCGTCAATGGCAACAATTTTCTATGAGTCTACTCCTTGAATGACGGCTGTCAAAATTTCAGCCATTTCTGTCCACGCATTCATAAGTGACAATAGTGAGAAGAGACCGATCAGCATGTTCTTTTCTTAAAATGGAAAAATCCGAGTTTAGAGTTTTGATAAAATACTATTTTCTACGCAAGAAAACGGCTGCCGAAACCAAAGCCAAGCTGGATAAGTATTTTCCTGACTCTGCTCCGTCGATTCAAACGATTCATAAGTGGTTTGCTGATTTTCGTTGTGGCCGTACGAGCACCGTCGACGCACCGCGTTCTGGACGCCCAAATGAGGTCACTACAACCGAGCATGACGATAAAATACATGATATAGCTTTGGAGGATCCAAAAGTGAAATTGAGAGAGCTAGCTAAGGCTTTAGGCATGTCAATGGAACGAGTTCGCAACATCTTGCATTCCGTTTTGGGTATGAAGAAGCTCTGCGCATGATGGGTGCCACGTTTGCTTACAATGGACCAAAAACGCATTCGTGTTACAACCTCTCAGGAGAATTTGAGCTAGTTTACACGCAATCCGAAGGAGTTTGTGCGCCGATTCATAACCATGGATGAAACTTGGTCCATTACTACACACCGGAGTCATCGCAGCAGGTAAAACAGTGGGGTTTCGCCGGGCGATAGTGCTCCGAAGCGCCCGAAAACGCAACAATCGGCGGGAAAGGTTATGGCATCCGTGTTTTGGGATGCACACAATGTAATATTCATCGACTATATTGAAAAAAAGTAAAACCATAACAGGCACATACAATGCAGCGTTATTGGATCGTTTGAAGGATGCAGTCAAGAAAAAACGGCCGCATTTGCAGAGAAAAAGTATGCTCTATCATCACGACAATGCGTCTGCTCATTCATCCTCAACTGCTCTTGCAAAATTGAATGAAATTCGATATCAATTGATTCCCCATCCACCGTATTCGCCAGACTTGGCCCCCGGTGACTTCTATATGTTCCCAAACCTGAAGAAATGGTTCATCGGTAAGCGATTTTACTCAAATGATAAGCTCATAGCTAAAACCGATGGCTATTTTGAAGGACTTCCGAAGGAGTACTATTCGGATGGGACAAAAAAAAATTAGAAGCGAGTCCAGCGATTTTCTAATTTTTTTGTCCCATCCTAAAAGGAGAGTATGTTGAGAAAAAAACCGAATTTGGCAAAAAAATATTTTCGTGTTTGATATTAAAAAGGGACTTTTCAGGCAACCTAGTAGGTTATAAGTAGAAACTAACATCACACAACACATCATCAAGATACGAAAATTTGGTCCCTCGATGAAAATTAGAAAAATCGTTGTGATTAACGATTCGAAATTGCAAAATACTACAAATAGATGAGACTCATCACTCACTATCTTTTGCGACGCTTGAACTTACATAACATTAAAAGACTAAGGCGGAACAATATTGAAATATTGGACGACATAAGACAAAATGACATCGTACGAAACAATCTGCATTAATACCACAAAGAAAATAGGAATGATTAGATATTAAGACTCGGAAAGTGATTTCACAATGAAATTGTGTCGAATAATTTAAAACACACGAAAAGAACAAGGCGAACAAAAAGTTAAATGAATCAGAAGAGGTACGACGAAATTACACAATATAAAACAGTTGATATGAGCATGATTGAGAGAAAGGGAAAGCAAACTTGAAAATGTAACACCTTTTGAGGCAGTTACAATTAAAGCTCATTGAAGAAACAGATGGATTCAAAATTCTCAAAACGGATGTCCTTCCTCGTCATTTGCAACAGCGTCTTCTTGGACGACATGTTCCGTGTACGGCTGGAAAAATGATTCGAAAGGATTTACACAACGATATCATCAAAGGCCTGGTTTAGAGGTTTGTACTCTAATATTTTCATAACATTTTATGTCTTTCATTGCGAACAAATTGAATATACGCAAAAGTGAACCATCATGGGAGAAAATCTCATGAAATATTCGTACTGTTTCCTACAGGCAACGAAACACTTCTGTTGCTACCAGCCGATGGTCTTAAACTAGTTGCGACATGGATTTATGTCGCTCAGAATTTCGCTGATCTATTACTGTATAAATATGAAGTTTTCACACATAGGAAATTTTACAGTATTCGGTAATTTTTTACCGAACTTTCAACAGCGAACGTTCGGTAATCCGATTTAACGGGTTTCGATAAAATTAGACAATTTCCGAAGTTTTTTACTGGTACTGTTGAAAGTTCGGTAAAAAAATACCGAATACTGTAAAATTTTCTAAGTGTGTTCTTTTTGGAATCGAATTATACGAATAGATAATAACAACTCAAAACCATATATTACCAAATGATTGCGTTATTGATCAAACTGTCAAACATTGTCTCACGCAATTTCCAAACAGTTTGAAAATGTCGGCTAAAGAGGGCTAGGCTAAAGAGGTTTTCTATCATTCGCCTTCGCTTGAACTGTACCTAAAACCGATTCCTCTTGCGTGGGCCTCAACATTCCGCAGTAGGCGACTGCCCCAGTAACCACAAGCATTATATTATTGCATTTATCCAACCCAAAATCAACATCGATAATGCGGGATCGCATCAATTCAACAGTTGTCAAGTCATGAAGCGTTAGCTTAGCTTTAGAATGTAGTGATGCATTACTAATGCAATAATGCTACTTAAGCAATGGCATTACAAAAGATATAGCATTAGTTCGATCTTAGTGGGGCCCTTTCCAGCTTTAATCCAACTTCAATGATGCTCCCTATATATGCATGCTTTACAGCCTCGTGGTACTTGGGTGTTTTGCGAAAAATGTACTGACCACTGACCACGATTTATTATTTTCCATTTTAGCTTATACTCACATAAATCTCATCTGAAATCTGAGCTATTATTTTATCTTTATTAGCATTTTTCAGATTCGTTTAACTCACCCGCGCTTGAAAACGCTTATTCTCTAGTAAGTCATGATTAGGGCCTGAAAACCATTTGTAAACAATTACTTTAAAAGTTGATCTCCCACGAGCCACGAGAATCTTAGTATATCCAGCTCCATATGGTAGAGCTAACATTATTCTACCAGATGCTGCTTTCATTTCATGAGAGTGATTTAAGTTTCAAGAGAAATCGACATTTAAAGACATTGTTTACAAATGGCTTTTAGGCCCTCAACATGATTTACTCGAGAATTTTACATGAAACTCAAAACCACAATTTTGACCGCCGAAAAAACACCACTTGACCCACTGTTACCCAGTACATTTCCATCAAAGGACATAGACAATGTGGGAGAGATAGCGCGCAAAAAGTGCCATTCCGGAGTGAGAGAGAGTCAGTGAGAGTTGTGCGCTGTTTGTCGTAACAAGACACACGGATACACTCGTAGCGAACATGTCGTCATCAAACAAACACAATATTGGTAGCTGCATAGCCCCAATACCACCAACAACAACAACGAGAAAATCCAACTCATCCAAGCCTACTCGTCCATTCGGGTCCCGGAGAGTCCTTCGGTGTCCCCTTTCCTAGCCCTGAGAGCACCGACAAACCGAGCTTGACCGACACAAATCGATCGCATTTTAATGGTTCTTTGTTTCAAACCCAACAGGGTGGGTTCTCCTGTCGGCTACACGCCACCCTGAGGTGTGAGAGGTGGAAAGGATCCCCAGGGCGAACGAGCGAGTGGACTCTGGATAGCTTTGAACCCCATCCTACACGACCTACATGTGGTCAGTAGTCAGTCACCCACCGCTTAAAGCTCATTACCCACCACCCAGAAAATGCGATCGAACAAAAAAAAAGTAATCCCCAGCTAACCCTGGAACGACCATTATTTGCTTTCGGAAAACCATACCAATTATCCCCTTGAACCAGGAAAAAGCTTCCCTGTCCTAGCCACCCTCCTCTTTCAATAGTCGCAAAACTGGTCCATCAACCAAATCAATGATGATGATGCCGCTTTGGACTCCATCTTGTGGCACGATTTGCTGCCGTCCGTGTTTTGATACAAACTGTCTCATACAAAGTAAACGTGGGTAGGGAAAATCGGAAAACTACACACAGCTAGACGGCGACACTAACTGCCAGTCATCAACCAGCCAGACGCACGCACCAACCATCATGATTTGTTTATAAACATTTTCTATGCAAGTGCGCGCGAATTTTTCGGCGAGCAACTTTCCCGCCAAATTCGCTTTAGCCTTCAAATTCCGCGTGCTGGCACGACGAGAATAGTGTTGTGTAGTTTTCCTTCGTTTTACAACATTTATACACATTATTTTATTATTATTATAGTTTGTGTTGCTCCAGCACTGCCATCTGTGGGAAACAGGGTGGGGAGCGGGATCCAGCCTCGTGGGGACGGCAAAACACAAACCCCGTGCACACAGAGACACCCACGAGTGGTGTGATGGTGTGGTGAAAAGTTTCCGATAGTTTTCGCACCAACATTCATCCTGTTGGCGTGTGGAATGGCAAGGCAAAAAGCCAAAAAGCACACAACAGTATTGTAAAGTGTGAAACTATCGGCTAAGTTTGTGTTATTTATCGAAAAGCGTGCGGCTTTTGGGGCCCTTCATCAACTGCATCAACTACACCACCACTATACACACTCGTGGTCGTCGATCATGCATGCTGCTGGCTGCACCCCACCACACGGTCACCTGATATTTTGGTACAACGCAGTGGGTGGGGTAGAAATGTGGAGAGCTTATGAGAGGCAGTGTTTTTGTATGTGTGAGTGTGTTTGATAACAAAGGTGAGAAGCGTTTCTGTTTCTATACTGCAGCCGGTGACAGTGTTGCCAGCTGTGTTAGAAATCCACGCTGAAATGTTTAGTTTTGTTTTGGTCGCATTTTTTGGATTGATATTTCAGCGCCAACATAAGATTAGGGCGAATCTGCTTTTGTAAACAATGGCTTTCGTAGTCATTTTCTCTTGAACAAAACGTCACAAATACAAATTAAGCACTCTTTAACGAAGAGGAGCTTTATCTCTATCCGGTGATATATTCAATATGCAGGAATTGTATTCATCTTCCGATAAATTAGCAGACAAAGATTTTGTGTACAAAAGCAGATTCGCCCTAATCAAATGTTGGCGCTGATTTATAGTTTCACCGGAAAGTGCGGCTGGAAAGATAAGATTAAGGTGAAACTGGAGGGAGTCCTTTTTTCATATGATTCATAGCTTAGGATAAATATCACTTCACAATGTTTGAGACTAAAAATCAAAATCAAAACAAAACAAACAACGCCCAAATTGCTAACCAATGGGTGCTCATGTGGAGCAAACGATTCTTGAAAATTACACGCCTGAAGTCCTAATATTATTTGAGGTTTGTGCTCCGAAAACTTCGAAGTGATAGGGACTCGATCCCGTATGTCCTTAAGCATCATACGTACCTAGCAGAATAGATAATTTCCATTCTATTCGGCTCATAACTGAAACTTTCCACAAGTTGTCTTCCACTATAGGTCGACCAATTCTGCCCACCTGAATAAAACAATGCAATACGATTACAATACAAAGCCATACAATTATAATAGATTTCTTTGTTGGACAATAAACCGTACTGGTCATGTAAAGTTCCATTAAAATGACTGTTTTTTCTCGATAATACACAGACAATAAAGTCTATTGTAGTCAAAATGTTGACACTAAAAAATAATAAGATGGTTTGGTTCAAACTTATACGAGAAAAAATTGAATTTTCATTGTTAAGATACATAACAACCGTCACTTTCTATTCTAAAATTGCCGTCCAAAATAGTATATGGTGGAAAATAATGAGAAAATAAGTTTAATTGTTATCTTATCGTTGCAAACAACAGAATCTATAGTAGCAACCATTTGATTCTTTGTAGTTTTACTACAGATTCTATTGTATTTTCAATGTGATTTTTATTAGGGCGGTGGTGTTTGTTGTTATATTCCAACAACGCAAAATACAACGAATTTGAGGCAATTCTACAAGCTAAGGCCAACCCAAGTCTCATGCTTTTATTAGAATTCACCACTTTATTTTAGCTTCAAAAACAGTTGAATTGCACAATTTTATTGATAATTGTACTGCCAAAACGGACAGTTTCAACACTTGTTCTGTTTTATAACCAAGCATTGGAAAATTCATTCACTCGCATGAGCATCACCGATATAAAATAGCAACACTCGGTTGCTAATAGAACAGCGAAAGAGTGTGATGTTTCCTATCGAATGATTCTACACGAATCCACAAAAACGAACATTATAGAAAGAATAAACGAGGAAAACCGAATCATGCGAAACAAATTTGCAGCTTGACGTTATATTGAATGAATGCGTTGCCACTGAACGCAATCAAATTGAATACACCGAATGAGATTATTTTGACTCAGTGAATGCAATCAGCTGGAAGGATCATAGCAGAAATACGGTTTACAATGACGCTTTATGTTTTTATGTTGCATTAGATTGCTTAACATCATGTTAGATCATTATTTGAAATGTTAATTGATGTTTAAGGTATGATTTGAAGAAATGAGTGTGATTCAATCAATCTGAATCCAACTGAATGCAATCGTTAATGATTGAGCGGGTAAAAAAAGGCAATGAGAAATTGTCCACACTGCTATGTCAGTATTTGCATGTCGTAAATGAACTTTCGTTAGACGAAAGTAACGCTGTAAAAAACAAAGGCAAATGTAGATGTTTCAGCCTGCAAGACGGGTCTTGTAGCCTGTAGGATTTTATGAAATCCAAATATCAACTATAGACGTCAACTGAAAGGGCCAAACCCTTTTCGTAAATTTAGACTTCTATACAAACCTTAGGCAGGAATATACAATTAGGTCCGAAAAGTAATCACTTTTCCGTTAAACGTAAATCGGTTTCTAATTGATCGATTTGAAGTGTATACAAGTATGATACATCCATAATTAATGCTGAGCTCACTAATAAAAAGTAGAATATTAGCTTGTGATCTGACACGGCATTCCATCGCTTATATCAGGCTCAGTTTGTAACAATACATATGCCTAAATAATTGTAATTGTTAGTCTATTTGTAGCTTTTCTGTTTATGTACTTTCAATTTATATACTTAATTCAAAAACGCTGACTTATGTTGATGACTTTGAACGTCTTTCATATCATTATATTCAAATATGAATCGCATAAATATGGACGATTCACTTACTCTATAATATAGGGGCAGATGGATCATCTAGTCATAGTTTATAGATCGTTCGTACACGTCTCTGAGAAGTACATATATTAAAATTTCATCATAATTTTAGGAATAATACTCCCACATTCGTTTACATTGAACACACAAAAGTACATGCAGGTATGCTTTCAAAAGCTAAACATCAAGTTGAAATTGAACTATGTAAAATCTTGTATCTATTTCCTTTGGTGTACCTTATTCTAATTTCATTGCGATACCAATGTAATGAATCATGATTCACACCTGGCATATGAATAATGTAAACCAGGCGCTATTTAGACTAATATTATGTATTCTATTACCTCTATTATAAATCAAAAACAAAATGTAACATATGGTCTACTCCTGATTGACGACAATAAATACAAATAGAATTAAATACAAATTGAATATTAATACCAAACAACACCATGCCCTGGAAAGTAGAGAAAATGTCAAAATGTGAAAATGTGTGTATACCTACGATAATACCTTGCCTCTACCGACTAGGCTTTCTGAAGCCCAAGCTAAATTTAGCCTCTATTTTTACATCCAAAGGTCATCGAAATTGAGAAAATAACTTTCAAATATACCAATTACCCATCAATCAAAAAATAAAGTTTAAGTCTGTAGTAAAAAGCAAATTTTTCTTCAGAATTGGAAAACAATAACTAGTAAAGCATATGAAAATGATGTAGGAAGCAGTTTAAAATTCAAAACGAAATAGGAAGAGCAACACGTAAAAAGGCAATATATACGTTTGGAAACAAACAGGAAACCGAAAATCAAAAGAAGGTTAAAGTTTGTCCTCCATGCTGGCGCGCTTGGATTGTATAGTAGTCACCAATCAATATGAAACTAGCGATTTGAAATTGGTTGACTGTTTTAGAACCCCTCGGTCCGAAATGCATGTAACGTAGAAAATAACGCAAATTTAAGATGATGTCTTATCAGTTGGATTTGCAGGGAAAAATTGCTAAATGGCCAGTATTTTAGTATCACAAATTTCAAATGTTAGTAAGGGAGGTCTCACATGCAGCAGTGAACAATATATCTCGGGTTCTGTTTTCATTAGGGCGAATATAACATTGAGAGATTCTCTGCGGTCTTTAAAAATATATATGATAGAATACTAAGACTTGGGTGATATAACAAAAGTTCTGGATACCACGACATTCAAACACTTAGATTTTTTTTACAGAGATCTGTTAAATTTTACCTTGTTCTCAACAGCTAAACGTTCGGTAATCCGATTTAACGGTGAAATTTTCCAGGTAACTGTATACATTTTACCAGATTTCGGTAAAATTTCACCAAAATCCGTTAAATCGGATTATCAAACGTTTACGTGTTCACAACACGTTAAAATTTTAAAGTGTTCGTTAAAATTTTACAGATTTCTGTAAAAACAAATCTGCGTGTGAAGTGAACCTGAAAAACATTGATCTATGACTGAGTAAAAGAAAAATTCACTGCACTAGAGAAACGTATAGAGGTATCTATCTAGCAACTTATGATAAATGTAATGAAATCATGGAAAATCAGAGCTACTTCTTAGGGCGTTGCAAGAACGTCCAGGAATTGTCCAATTATGTTCTTGACGCTCCATATGAGCGCCATTTATCCTAATTAAAAAATAAAGACCCGATATCTTTGGGGAAAATATGCTCTATTATGCTGCGAGGTCTGCTGGTTTGAGGATTGATATGCGTAGATCAATTAAGCGTTTGTTGCTTCCAATTTAAAAAGAGCGATGAGAAGAAAGTTTAATAATAAGCAACAGTAACGCAGAGTGTACTCAAACTTATCGGGCGATCTATCGAGTAGCCCTTCTGAACTGTAAACACACGTATATTGAGTATTAATCGAAATTCGCATTTTTGTATTTTGTCGTGCCACGGTATGTGTCCTATTATGCAACCATAGATCACATTTTTTTATTATAACTCATAAAGTTTTTAAGCTGTAAGCGAGATTCAACTAGTTATACACTTGCAAAGATAAGTTTGATAAGACATTTGGTAGCATGTATCACTAAAAGTTACACAACTATTTGTATAATGCCAGAAACTTTCGAGGGATGTGGATTTAATGTCGGTCTACAAGCACCAAATTGGGTCTATTTGTGGATGCAACTTCGTCCCATTCGATGGATTTATTACTAAATGTAGTCTTTGTACGTTTTTTCCTAATTTTATGAATTAAGGCACTGTAAGCCGTACTTGATCTACATAATACCACCTTGCACAAAACAAACTAAAGTAAAACTGCCCTGAAACACTTAAGTGGTGTTCATATATTATTTATCAGCCATTCAATAATGAAACCATTATAATTCACTAAACAATTGTACTGCCTCTTCAATTTGTATTTAGATGAGCCACTTGAATATAAACAAGCGCAAATTCATGCATTTCCACTTGATATTTTACCAATAACAACCTTTTTACTACGTTATTGATACAACAGGCCATAGGCAATATGTCACTATCATTGGGTCTACGATTTTCTTGTTAAATCATTATTATTTTAGCTATGTGAACAGTTAGTTTGTAACGTGTAACTATTTTCTGCACATCCAGACTGCATTACTTGCTTTATCGATTCAATTAAGCCAAATTTATATCACTTGAAGATCGTGTAAATCATCTGTTCAGCTTAACCAGTGAAATCAAGATGCACCCAAAACTTCAAGAAATCGAAAATTACGCAGAAGTGAATCGAAAATTACGCAGAAGTTCCATAAGATGATTAATATTGTCTCAATTGCTTCGTATTACATCAGTCATCCTAATAGCAACATGATTTTGTTGATTATCGCTACATTAATGACACATTTGGTACATAGGCCAAATGAAGGAGCTAGGCTAACATTACATCACCTTAACCTATAGAAAAGCATTTTAGTTGTTCCATTTATTACAGAATAAAATGTGTAATTGAAGTACATTTATAATACTTTATTATTAAATTGGTATTGCATTTTCAGTACTCTTCGGCAACATTTTTTTTATTATTGTCACTACAACTTCAAAGTACAGTGACATAGATTTTAAATACATGAACTACTAATACTTAAACTTTAAATTCAACGCACCAGTCTGGGGTCTTCCGTTCCCTTTGGCCAAAAAATAAACTTCCAAAAACAGACATTTTTATCATGCTGGTTTAACTATTTTTAGAACATCAATGGAGAACACGAGTTTCAATAAATTAATTTTACAGGTAAGCTAACAATAATCTAACTGTGAAAGCATTTAGCTTCAACTTGCTGTGAAAGCAAGTTCAACAGCTACAAAACAATGTCAATCATATTGAGCATTGAAACATTGCCTTATAAATAGAGAAAACCTATGCAAAATGTTTATAGTACAAACCAATGAAACATCATATTGGAGGGCTTGTTTAAGTAATAAATGCAATTATTTCACAGTAGAAATATTGCAAATAAAACTCAACATGGATATCGAAACAATGCATCAAACCACCCATATGTTTTCTTCTGTCTAAATAAACAAATTTGCCGCCGACTCCAAGCCATTTGAATCTAGCAGCACTGGCTCGCAATATGATGCTTGGCATTGCCTACTGCGCAACATTTTTCAACACACAATTTTCAATCACTGCAATGACATAACCATTCCATGATTTCCATGATTATTTCAAACACTTTATTCAACGGTCAATATTTGGCCACCAATATGCCCGGGCAACTATTGAAGAGCTTTTTCAAAAATAAAAACAAAAAAAAACATTCCAAAACCGCATCTCACTTTTCGCACCAATACCAAAAGCAAACAGCCTCCCCCCGACCGCTCTTTCCGCGCCAATCCAAGCACACAGCGGCCGCGGCCAGTAGTTGTCCAGTTGGGGGTGGTGAAAAAAAATACCGCCAACCAATGAAAAACCCATCAGCTCATATCTCCGGTAAATCAAATCATGAAACATTAATCCACCGAGCATTCCTGTTCATTGCTTAGGAAATGCAAAACCATCGATCAAAACATTGCTTAGCGGTGCATCTTTGCTGCAAACGGCCGAGTCCAATTTCCAAAACTCGCTGCCATTTGCTTTTATTTTTGCTGAGCACACCAAATTGCTGCGTGTGCAAGAAGCTGGTATTGGTGCACCATGCCATGCCGCACGCACTCACCACCATTATCAGCCGGGTGTTCAATGAATGCTGTGAATGGCGGGCTAAATGCACCAACACCATGGCATTTTCGCGGTTTGTGTCTTCCACCATTGGCACAATACAAACAAAAAAGAATGGAGAATCAGGCAAAAAACGAAGAAAAGAATCCCATTTGTTTTATTTGCATTGATAGGAGGCGAAGGAAGAAGCTCAAAAGGGACTTCAATCAAAAATTTCCTACCGACGGACGGTGTGTGTAATCCTTGCTCATTTTTCGCTTCGGCTCCATCGGTAATTCCGGAATTTGAGATAACTTTGTAGGCGGTTTTTTCTTTCTTTCAGATTTATGCGATTTAGGAAAATATATTGAGGAGTACGTACCATCATCATCTTGAAGCGCTGCCAATAATCACCGACTGACTCACTGAACTATTGCTTCACTGTCACTAGGATTCACGCACTGACAAACTCCTAGGGATACTCTTGGCCGTGTGTGTGGCTCTTCTAATAGGATTTCTCTGTTACCGGAGCACTCTTGGTCTGTATGTTCTTAGCACGGAACCGAAATTCACTTTCGCTCCTTTCGGGTTCTACTTTGCTGCTTCCCTCCCGTTTATCGTCGTTGTCGTCTTGGGACGTCGTTGGATCCGTCTTCTCGTTGTATGTGTTTGACTAGAACTCTTCACTCGGCAGCACACTCTTCACCTGACTCAGGACTTGCTTTGCTGGTGCTGTTAATGGTATGTCGTGCTTTTGGCTGCGACTCGGTTGCTGTTGCTTTTTGGCTGTTACCCCTGTCCTGTCCTTCCTGCTATGACCGTTGCGCTCCTGACCGCGTCCTTCCGCAGGCGTTTGTGTCTTCAATTCTCGCGTCGTCGCCCACTGCCACCTTCTCGTTGGCTCAGGGTTGGCGTGTGTATCACCAATGACTGCCTATCATCAATGCGCTCCCGTAATGACACCCACAAAATGACAGATGACTCCGATGACTGTATTATAATGATTGCAACGATGTTGTACTACGTCGTCTTCTCCTTGCACTCGGGTGAGAATAACCGACCAAAATAAAAAAGCGCCACCACAAAACACAACACACTGGGATTTGTGTATATGCGATGCCTTATTTGCTGCACCAATATGTGTCCTATGTCGTCCTATACGTTGCCTCAAAGTACGCGTCTCTCGGCAGTAGCAGGCTGGTCGTTTTTGATATGACAAGCCGTCGTCGCGCGGGTGCAATATACAGGGAATAATATCATTGGGCGAACTACGTTTCGTTTCGTTGTCGCTCTTCTGGCACACTACACTCTCTTCTTTCTCTCGAATATAGATTCAAATGCGAAGCAAAAGCAAACCCTCCGGATTTGGAATGCCTGCTGCTGCTGATTGTTGGTCCGTCTGTTGCGCGTCGTCCTCGTCGGGCGCGTCATCAATGAGCATCGACAATCGTCATCAATCAGTGTGTGCGGTGCTTATTGCTGCTGCTGATGCTGCTCCTACTTACTGTTGCTGCCATGATCATTATCTATATATCTCTGTAGCTGCCATATCCATATTCATGATGAGAGACGATGCAGAGCGCGGGAGAGTGTGAAATGCGTGTGACAAAACAAATCACAGTTGTCATATCGTTCGGCGGTGTAGTCAAGCGTGTGATGTCACGTCCAGAACTATATTGACCGACAATTCGATTCATCGTGATGTGCTGATCAGTGACAACAACAACAACAACAATAAATGATTGATTTCGGACAACTTTGACTAAGGGATGTTTCTACGGTTATTAGTGAAAGCTTTGGATGCCAAAGCCATGTTTAAATTTGTATGGGAAAATCGACAAGATAATCAGGATTCTCACAAGACCGCACAGTACCGGGAACGTGCCGTTTTTGCGTTAAGAGTCAGCTGATCTAATCGACTGTTTCGCACCAATGCAAAAATATGTCATAGCTTCTATTTGAAACGAATTGGCAAAAGTTATCGTTTGCCACATTGATGTCCCCTCTGCACTCAAGAATGAATCGTTTAGACATTAATTCCCAACAGCCCATCTCGAGGCTGGTTACAATACATTCGGGTTTTTGGCACGTTCAATCAATATCGTTTATGTCATATTAGGTTGTTTTCGTAATGATTTGTGCGTTATTCACGTATTTTTAAGTATCTTTTAAATTTAAAATAACCTTTGTTTCTTGTGTGTGATGTTCTAGTGGACAGTTTGTGATTAGGGCATGCGTTATGATCCTGTGAGTTTGGGCAGGTGTTACCCACAACGAAGATACGAAGAATATCGCGAGTACTATAATTTATTACACTTTACTAGAGCTTTCTCTAAGTATGACAGGAAGAATAGCAGCATCCTCCTCCTGCGATTACCGTGCTGATGAATGTATGGTTAGTTGGGTCTAACAAAATTCTAATTCCAGAAACTGTGGCGCCATCCACAGTATGTATTCCTTACTGCGCGGAACACCTGGTGCTGAGGACTTTTTGCTTCTCCTAGTTTCTTGGTCGTCCCTTTTAAATCTAAAGTTTGAGACTGAATAAGGGCGAGGTTATGAAAAGCCCCCGCAGCTTCCGTATTGTTTTATTTTAAGGGCTTACGCTAAAGCATTCTCGACGGCAGCTATTAACTCAAAATTTAGAATTGATATAACTCGGAATCTGTACTAGATATTGAATTTTTAATCACATCAGTTTGTATGCTTACTAGCTGTGAGCAATCTAATGGAGTTCGATTCGATGTTCATGCACTAACAATCGAGATATGTATATAAATTTGAAATAGCGAGAGAGAGATAAAAGATAGGAAAACATACATGAAGTAGCAATTCACCTTAAGGGTCTTTAAAATTTTAAATAACCTTTATTTCTTGTGTCCGAAATCTAGTGGACATTTTGTTATTAGGAAATATCCTCTACTTAAGTTATGATCCTGTGAGTTTGAGCACATGTTTCCAACAACGAAGATATGAAGAATATGGCCAGTGCTATAATTTAATACACTTTACTAGAGCTTTCTCTAAGTTTGAGAGGAAACATATCTGCGATCTTCCATATGCTATTTTGTAACTTTCACCGTCCTTCTTTCAACTTTAAATTTTCAACTTCCAACTTCCAACGTCCAGCTTCCAATTTCAATTCCAATTTCTGATTCCAACTTTTAATTTCCTTCTGCCGATCTCTAATATTCAAACTCTAACTTCCAACTTCCAACTCCCATCTTCCAACTCCCATCTTTCAACTCCTATCTTCCAACGCCCATCATTCAACATTCAGGTTTCATTTTCTAACTTCCATCTTCCACCTTTCAGCTTACAACTGTCGACTTTCAACTTCCATCTTCAAACTTCCAGTTTACAATTTCCAACTTCCAGATTTCAGCCTTGATCTTCCAACTTCCATCTACCTAATTTTAATTTACTACATCTAGCTTTTAACTTCCATCTTCCATCTTCGATCTTCCAAGTTCAAATTTTCATCTTCCGATTTTTATATTTCACTTTCCATCTTCCAATTTTCATCTTCATTCTTCCATATACTATTTTCTATCTTCCCCCTTCCTAATTTCAACTTCCAAATTTCTATCTTCCAACTTCCAACTCTCATTTTGCAACTTCAAACTTTCAACTCTTATTTTCCAACTTCCATGTTTCATGTTCTAACTTTCATCTTTCAGTTATGAAGTTTCAACTTCCATCTTAAGCTTCCAGTTTGCAATTTTAAGCTTCAAACTTGGAGCTTTAATTTTCCAACTTTCAACATCTATCTTCCAATTTCTAACATCCATCTTTCATCTTCCACTGTCGGACTTTCAATTTCAATAAGAGCTTCACAGCTTCCAACCTCCAATTTCTATCTTCCAACTTCGGACATCTAGCTTCCAGCATTCAATTTACAACTTCCAATTCACAGCTTCCCAGTTCCAACCACCTGTTTCCAATTTTCCACTTCTAACCACATTGGTTCAACCTTTATTTCACCTTCTAACTCCCACCTTCATTCATTCAAATTCCAACTTCCAGCTTCCATCCTCAAACCTCCAACTTCCAACATCCAACTTCGAGCTTCTAACTGCTTTCTTCTATTTTCCAATCTTCAAACTTCAACTTTCAGCATTCATCTTTCAACTTCTAGTTTCTTAACTCCTTCTTCCTTCTTTCAATATACAACTTGCATTTTCTAACATCCATTTTCTAAGTTAAAAGTTTCATCTTCAGATTTCTATCTTTCAATTTCTTCCTTCAATTTTCATCTTTCAACTTCCGTTTGCAAATTATTCAACTTTCACCTTCCTGCTTTCAACTTCCAATTTCCATCTTCCAACTTGCAATTTTCAATTTACATCTTCAAACTTTCAACTCCCACTTTTCAACTTCCAAATTTTATTTTCTAATCTCCTTTTCCCAGCTTCCAGTTTTCATCCTTCATCCGCCAACTTCCATCTGTCAACTTTAAATTTTCAACTTTCAACTTCCAACTTCCTTTTTTATCTTCCGAATTAAGATTTTCCTTTTTAAATTTCCATCTTTCTATTTACATTAATTGTTATGTTATGTATTTTCCGTGCGAGGAGTAACGATTATGATGTAGAAGGAGATGTTCGCTCATCACCATGAGGCACCAAGAGTGAACAACAATGTTTTTGGCTAGAATGAAAGATGTGAAGAGAAAGTGTTGAAAGTTCCGTCAGAGTGCGGCAGGTAGGAAAATTAACAGATGTTTTTGAAAATTGATGGGAGTGGGATGTTAGGCAAAGATTGACGTCCATGGTTCGAGTACCATTGGATACCATTCCTACCTGCCGCACTCTGACGGAACTTTCAACACTTTCTCTTCACATCTTTCATTCTAGCCAAAAACATTGTTGTTCACTCTTGGTGCCTCATGGTGATGAGCGAACATCTCCTTCTACATCATCTTTCTATTCTTATCTTCCAACTTCAAATATGTCATTTTCTATGTTCTACATTACTTCTTCAAATTTCCAACTACCAACTTCCAACTTTCATCTTCTGTCCTTCAATATGTTATTTGCTATGTGCTTCGTCTGAATATTAGAATAAGGAAAATACGGTTAGTCTTCATTTATGTGAATCCTTATTTTCTATTTGAAGTTCTATAGTTTGAATTGGTTATGACAAGGGTTCTGATGCATGTTCAGTATCGGAGTCATAGTTTGTTTTCTTTGTAGTGAATCCAATCTTGACTGATAAACGAGTGCGCCTTTGAATAGTGCTCTCACTCCTTAACGGGTTTAAATAGCGGAAACTTTCAATAAAACTGGATTTATTTACTCTTATTGTTATGTTTTGTATTCTCCGTGCGTGGAGTAACGTCGACTCTTGGTGCCTCGAACGAATATCTCATTCTACATCACTAGATTTAATGCCAACAAAACAAAAAATGACAACTGTAATAACACCGAATACTTCATCATTTCTCAATAGTGATGAAGTTAATCGACATGCACTAAACAAAGGATACGAGTTATACTCACAGAAAAATTAGTAATTGGTAATTAGAAATAAGTAATTAGTAATTAGAAATTTTAAAATTACAGCTCATTTCCGTTAGTTTTGGCGAATCGTATGTTGATGACGCCACCTGCGCGCAGTGAGATTTGACTGTCTGTCAATTTTAATTTGGTGAAACCTAGACTAGGCGGCGCTGATTTCCAACGGTTTGCTTTTAAAAATTTACACAGTAAATTGGGAAAAAAATGTTCGGACCTGGATGTCTGTACTCTGTGTTACAGAAGATCAAATTACTGATCGCAGTGGTTTATGTTCTGAACAGAGGAAACAAAAAAGCAATGAACAGAAAAATAAGCCAAAGCATCTTGCATTCAACATTATTTAAAAGTATTGTTTACGTTATATGTTTTGTTTTGTTAAGTTTAGATGAGTCCATTACCAGGGGGCTCGTAACAAGAGCTTTTCGGTGTGGGGGAAGTGGTGGGAAAATAATAAGGGCTGCAAAATGGTGAGTCGACAACTGTGATGGAGCGTGCGTCCCCACAACAAAGCTCTGATCCTCACAAGTTCCAACCTCATGCTTCCACGGGTCAAGAGATGACAAAGACCGCCAGCTAAGGGTTGCGCACTTAACTGGTAGTGCAGCCTGGGCACTGTTGTCCTTCTTACTTCAGCTAGATTGAGGAGGTGCGTGCCGAGCGTCTGTCCACCAGCGGCTGAGTAAGAAACGCAGTATCTCGTCAGCTATACCTTAGGAGGCAGCCCTACCAACGCAATGTAGGCAGCACGACTCCTTTTGGTTCAAATGCCATAAATTCACCCACAGGCAAGAGGAGCATAAACTAATCTTTCTAGCATCTATGCTCCCAACGATAAAGTACAAATTATCACACTGTTTAACTCTACATGGAAGCGTTTGGTTCACACTTTCTTCCTTCCCTTGATTCAAAGTAGTAGAGCGATTTTAGATCTTTCTGGAATCGCTCTATTTCTTGGAATCCTCTCTGCGGCACATACTAGGCTGTTAGCCTGGCCGGTGACAATAAAAATGATGTATTCAAGAAACCATCATTTTCCAGGATGCCTTCAAGAATTGGCTGCGTTAGTGTGAGATTAGATTAGATTAGTTTGAGAGGAAAAATATCTGCGACCTCCCACTGGAATGTCTGTTCTCTGTGATAGTAGTGAATTTAGTGACCAAAATGTCGCAAATAGTGACTTAGAGGCAATAAAAAGTGACCAAATAGTGACTTTGGGAAAGTTGGTTTCTAGCTTTACACAATAAGCTGAACTTATCGATTTTCTTCAATTAAGTAAACTGAGCCGCTGTTTCATCCCCAATAATTTAATTTTCAGGAGGTTATAAGTCCTCAACATTACCAAATATATCCTGAGGTAGTACTGAGTCAGCAGGCCACACTTCCGCATTACATACTCTGGTCACGATACTACGAACTAACCTCGAGCACAGAGAACAGACATCCAGGCTCGGAACATTTTTTCCCCAATTTACTGTGTAAACTTTTAAAAGCAAACCGTTGGAAAAACAACGCCGCCTAGTCTAGGTTTCACCAAACTAAAATTGACAGGCTATCAAATCTCACGGTGGGCAAGTGGCGCCATCAACATACGATTCACCAAAACTAACGGAAACAAGCTGTTATTTTAAAATGGCAGTTACAGAAATTTACACACAATGGGCACTCTAGCTTGGATGTCTGTTCTCTGTGCCTCGAGTTCTGAATGCATTAAATATATAAGTAGAAGTAACCTTATTTACAAAAACGCATGTATTAGGACTGCATACTTAGTGCTCTGCAATTGGTTACAGACGAATCAAATTACTAGACTTTATTATACTTAGGTTAAGTATTTTAACTTTCATATAGTCGGAAAATCAGATACGATACATTTTGATAGTCATATAGATTCGGAGTTGACTTGGACCACGAAGAACCATCCTTCCCTCCTTATGCCTCGCAGTACTCGTGTGCTGCTCAAAAGCCTGGAAACCTTTGGATATTGTGATGACCTTACTGCAAATTGCACATAACGCTTCGTTATCACTGTTTTCAGGCCCACTCCGAAACAAGGCAGTTATTAGGAAAAGTTTTTTGTAACCATTCAGGACAGAAAGTGCATTTCCCCTGAAACTCTTTTAACTTGTGAACAGAAGCCACGAAGCGTCGACATCTACGGCAAATATTGAACGGTTTGCGTCCGCCTTTTTTAGTTTGCCGAGCTGAATCACATAAACTCACTAAGCGTGCCACTGTTAAAATAATATGCATGTAAAACTATTAGAGTTAATACCAAATTCCGAACTCGAACGTTACTGTCAACTTGCCAAAGTTTTCTCTCCCTACAAACTGGTAAGCCGATTAGATAATATTGCGAATTTGCAAACCGGCGAGTTGCACCTTTGCACATTTTTATTTTTATTTACTGAGTAATTAAAAAAAAACGTTCAAAAAAAGATTTATCAGATAGTGCTGAAACATGACGTGTTGCCAGAGTAAATCTTTTTTTTTTGTCGAAATATTCAGTGATAGAAACGATTACTGTAAAAAAATGACTTTAGTGACCAATTTTCAGAAAATAGTGACTTTAGTGACTTTTCGATGACAATAGTGAGTTTTTAGTGACTGCCTTGAAAATAGTGACCAGCCCTGTACTACGTCTTTGTTTTCTATACTGGAGTACACAAACAAATCTATTGCGACCGTCACGAAATGCGGTCATTTCGGTCATAATATCTCAGTAGTTTCTCCAAACATTTTCTAAATGTTTGCCCCAATCGATCGGAAATATTTCTGCGCGTCGATTTCAATATTGAAAACTTTTTATTAGTAACATTGAACTATTTCAAATAACACAAGTATAAGGTGATGTCTTAAAATGCCGCTATTTCAGAGTATATTTACTAAATGCCCAGTACTTTCCTATTAAAAAACTTCAAATTTAAGTAAGGAATGTCTCCTATGCATCAGTACAAGATATTTAACGGGGACACCTTAGCATTTTCCTCAAGTCGAAAATCCACCCATCGACACCGTAGAGGACATCGACCGAGCGTTAGACGGACTTCACCGAGCTTAAGCGTGGCTGAAGAGGCATGCGTTATAGTACGTTCGCACTACCGTTATATTACGTGATATAGAGTATCTTGATATCAGCAACTATACATCTAGTTTTCACCGGAAATAATGTACATGTGATTTGATATCAAGATACTCTATATCACGTAATATAAACTGTAGTGTGAACGTACTATTAGACGAGTTCCTGTGAGGGGTAAGTTTACTGCAATTTTTGATTCGCTTGAGAAATGTTTGTAGACGCCAGTTTCAGAGGACCGGGGATCTGAACAAAATATATGAAATGGCCGATCTGAATAGGCAAATTGCTTCCAGAATGGTATCAATCCGAAACGGAAGTTTCGTAAAAGTTGTTCAAAACTTGTATGACCGCTCCAGACCATTCTGGAAGGTAGTCAAAGTGCTGAAGACCCATCTCACTAAAGGTTGACGATTCGCGTCTCATCACTCCACTCAAGAAAGCAAATGCGATCGGTGATCATATTGGCTTATCGCACATGCTTGGTTCGAAAATCCAAATTCCGCTCGACGAACTGGTTGCGCAATGCGATGGACAACACGAGGGCCTCTAGAAGACAGGATTACGCCTGAACAGACCTCAGTCTCAGTGCTGAAGTATATAAAAAAAACATGAAGGCTCCCAGGTTTGATGGGGTTTTCAACTTAATTCTTAAAAAGCTTAGCAATGAGGCCTACGCATTATTGAGTGCTAACTTCAACAAATGCTTGGAACTACACTATTTTCCGAGCATTTGGAAAATAGCCAATCATACCAATCCGCAAACCCGGGAAAGATCCAACATCGCCTTCCAATAAGCCTCCTCTCAGCGCTGAGCAAATTGTTTGAGAAACTTATTTTGGATCGTTTGCTCAAGTTTATCGAGGAACAGTTTGGGTTCAGAAAGGGGCATTCCACCACTCATCAACTAGTACGGATGATGAGCCATGGCATGGCATTGTCAGACGTCAAGCATTTGACAATGACTGGCACTACGGGCTTGTATTCAAGCTTTGTAACTTAAACTTTTCACCACACCTTGTGAAAATCACCCGTAACTACCTTCAGTTAGGGTATCGTTGAATGGTTGTCTTTCAGACACGTTTTCAATCCCAGCAGAAGTGCCGCAAGGAAGCCTGTTGGGCCCCGTCCTATACTGCATATACACTTCCGACATTCTTCGTCATGATAAAGGATGCCTGTTTTTCCTGGTCGCAGATAATACCGCAATTACCGTTAAGGGTAGGATGTCTCGTGAAATAAAAAAAAAAAAAAAAAACTTCAACGATGCGTTACCACCTTTGCTGATTATGTGAGGACATGGAAAATCAAGACCGTTTGTACTGTGGTTATTGATGACACAAGGGTTGAGTAGTCTTCCGAAATTACGTAGGTATCTAGGACTATTATTTGATGGAAAACTTCTCTTCAGATCGCATGTTGAGAGAACGTTAGTTAAGTGTTCCGCCTTAGTTGGGGGTTTATATCCTCTGATTTTTCGGAGATCCCGCTTCTTAGGGGCAAATAAATGGGCTATCTACAAACAAATCATAGCACCTGCATTTTTTTTTTATGCAGCTCTGATAGGAACAAATTGCAAGTCCCGCAGAACAGAACCAGACATCTGACCTTCACTGGACTATAATTTAGAAGAAAAATTAGTAATCTCCATTTAATTCCAACTACCTTTGCTTATCTCTTCGACAGATACGCGTATTTCGTCTACAATGTGCAGACTTCTTCAGTGTCTCCTACTAATAACTCGACTTCAGTCGTAAGTATTCTTGGAAAACTAAAATAGTTTTAAACTCTACTAAAACGCACCATTTTTCAAATTTTATCCATCGTTATCTCGTTATTTCGATGGTTGTAAAGATATTGATGTTAATCTCTCATACGATAAGTCCATCTGTTACGAATATCTTGATTTATCTCTGCCAGTTATTTCCATCAAAACACACTTCACCTATCCGTGGACAGAAGAACTTTACACATGTAATTATGGAAATGATTCAATTCACTAAAATACACGTTATTATTGAAATCGACAACAACAATATGCATACACTATTTTTTTTTTGAAGTGTGACATCCAACAGGGGGCGGGGGGGGGGGGTGTGGTAATCATATTTGTGACAACGTGTGACAGAGGGGGGGGGGAGGGGGTATAAAAACATGACATTTGATGGACGTCATATTTGAATCACCCCTTACTATACCAACGAGTTTTGACGAAATTTGATGGCTGTATTTTAATGGATGGCGAAATAGGGTAAGGGGATGTAATGTTAGCCTAGCTCCTTCATTCGGCCTATGTACCAAATGTGTCATTAATTTAGCAAAAATCAACAAAATCATGTTGCTATTAAGAGGACCGATGTAATCCGAAGCAATTGAGACAATATTAATCAACTTATAGTTGTTCACTTCCGCGTAATTTTCGATTTATTGCACTTTTGGGGCATCATGATTTCACTGGTTAAGCTGAACAGATGATCTACACAATCTTCAAGTGATCTAAATTTGGCTTAATTGAATCGATAAAGCAAGCAATGCAGTCTGGATGTGCAGAAAATAGTTACACGTTACAAACTAACTGTTCACATTGCTAAAATAACAATGATTTTACAAGAAAATCGTAGACCCAATGTTGGGGACATATTTTTTTGTATGTTCCCAATTATGGCCTGTTGTATCAATAACGTAGAAAAAAGTTGTTATTGGTATAATTTCAAGTGGAAATGCATAAATTTGTAGTTGTTTATATTCACGTGGCTCATCTTAACACAAACCGAAGGAACAAAATCATTGTATAGTAAATAATATTTTTTTCATTATTGAATGGCTGATAAATTATATATGAACATTACTTGAGTGTTTCGAAGCAGTTTTACTTTAGTATGTTTTGTGAAATGTTGTATTAAGTAAATCGAATACAACTAGCAATGCCTTAATTCATGAAATCTGAAAAAAATCGTACAAAGATTACATTTAGTAGTAAATCCATGGAATGGGACGAGGTTGCATCCATGAATAGACCCAATTTGATGCTTATAGACCGACATTAAATCCATATCCCTCGAATGTTTCGAACGTTATAAAATGAGTTGTGTAACTTTTTATGAAACATGCTACCAAATGTCTTATCAAACTTATCTTTGCAAGTGTATAACAAGTTGAATCTCGCCTTCAGCTCAAAAACTTTATGAGTTATAATAAAAAATGTGATCGATGGTTGCATAATAGGCTGAGTCAAGGGACATATACCCTATATGTCAAAATGGATTATTAACAAATTCCCGGATGAAAATTTTATTGCCGAACGTGAAGATGTCCCTTCCAGGTATAAATTTGTTTTTGCTGATAAGCTTGCCCGGAAACTAATGATTTGGCAAGGAATCTGCAGCTGTGGATTTAAAACCAAAGTTTTCATCACATCTCACACAATGGCTTCGAAGGTTTACATTAAAGAGTGTCTGAAAAAGCGGATTTTACCCTTCATTCGGCAACACAAGACCAAAGTTTTGGTTTGGCCGGATCTAGTCAGCTGCCAGTACTCTAAGGAGTTACTAGAATGGTTTGCTGCAAACAATGTTAATTTCGTCGCCAAAAGGATTAATCCTCCGAATTGCCCTGAGTTCAGACCGTTCGAAAAATATTGGCCAATTGTCAAGCTGAATACCCTTTTGTATGACATTTTGGTCAACCGTGTATGTTGTTTAATTCTTGAATTATGATCACTTAAATGATCACGTCCAAATTTACTTTGAATCGGACTTTATGATTGTATGGCAAGTACAATCATACCCTATGCCCAGGGAATCGAGACATTTTCCTGAACGAAAAATTCATAGACCAGACCGGGAATCGAACCCAGCCACCTCCAGCATGGTGTTACTTTGTAGCTGCGCCTTTATCGACTGAGCTAATGGAGGAACAGGAATGGGTGCAACTTAGAAATTAGAAATGAGGTAATAAGAGATATATATCACTGGCTTCAGATAAGTTTCGATTATTGTTGCGATCTGTACGACATTAGGATTGTAGAGAAGTTCATTGGTGTCTTCAAAAAAAATCCCTGCTTTGCATAAATATGTACTGCGAGAGTTGAACAATCCAGTAGTTTGTGGAGCGGAATTTCCTAACGACTGGTACGCTGGCACTTTTGTCAGACCTTACTATTTCTACGTCGAAGCATCTTGAGTGGTTGGCAGAAAATCCGCGCGATTTGGACGCCAATGAGGACATGTACCGCAATTTTGTTCCACGTCCTGCAAACATCGCATTGCTTGTTTCCGCACAATATTTACTGAAAAACGTGACACAACAATGCGTAAAACTTCTTAAATAGCCGCTGGAAACAATTGAAGTTTTCCTAATTAATTATCGCATTATCAAGAGATTCTTTCCTTCTACTTCCATCAACGCACACAAGAGGATTTTTCAGAAATAGGCATCTTCCTAAATCAAAAGTGTATTACAATCGCTGGGTACACGGAAATCACTATCCTCATCGCCATTTGCCCCAAAGCGATGCGCACCATAGAGTACGCGTAAGATACGGGAGTACATATTTGCATAATTCTGTTGATAATAAAACTTGACGGCAACTGACACTTATTTCACAATTGCCGATTTTCACCATTTTTGTTTGATCAATATTCACTAAACGAAGAACTCGCAACAATACTTACACAATTCAATTATTGCCACTTGCTAAACCGCAACCAATCTCAAACAATCACAATATTATCCAAACCATTAATGCCTACTCTGGTAATTTTCCGCCTATCCTTGTCATGCATCCACGCCCTTGGCCTCCGTCGCAAGTCGTTTAAGGTACATTACTACAATTCGCTATAGAAGTAAATCCGCCGCTCGGCGTCCGGTCAAAAGTTACCGACCGTCTGGGAGATGTACTCGTAAGTTCGATCGAGGCTCAGATCCATCTCGTTATCGTCGATGAAATGCCCCTCCACGTGCTCCTGGAACTCATCGAAGGGAATGTTCTTCACGTAGATCTTACCACACATAGGACACATTTTGTCCTGTGTGTCCGCTTTGACCTTCTCCTGAAGGATGTTGATGTATTTTAGGGTGCTGGCTTCCGTTTCCGTCGATGCCGTGGTCCCATTCTTCGAAACATTTGCGACCTTTGGAATCTCTGGCAAAGGAAGATCCTCAGTGGATTGCTCGGAAAGATCATTACCCACTTCGACAATTTTGTCCACCATCTGGGGTTTGGCATCAGTCTTATTGTTTTTGCATGCTTGACACGTTTCTGCGGTTGAAAAAATAAACATGATCATTGTTCTTTAGAAACAACTATATTCGAACACTTACCCAGCTTAGTCTGCAACTTTCCCGTAGCAAGCTTCAAAACCGCCTGCTGCCTCAGCAGCTCCTTTTGAATTTCCAGTAACCCTTCTGTGCACCGTTTGGCGTCCGGATTGTTTTCCAGATCAAACATCAACAGTTCCTCCCCATCATGTTGCAGGAAGCCCATCTCCGCCCCACTTCCACTGTCAATGAATCCGCACTTGTTAAGTAGTGACACATCTTCAAGTTCCATATTGATCTCTTCGGAAGAGGACGATACTTCACTACCTTCTCGCGGTAGTCTTTCCCGAAGTTTCGGATTTGGCGCATTCTTGGTGAAGGTTTTCGATCTGATCAAATTTTGAGAACTTCCTACCGCAGATTCCTTCATCCGTGCAACCGATCCCCCGAGCGCTTGATTGTCCTTGGTCAGTTTGGACAGTCTACTCCACAGTTGCCTATTCTCCGCGGCCACCATCGAAATGTGATCTGTTAGTTGTATTTTTTGTCGCGACAGTTCGGACACTTTCTCCCGCAGGACTTCCATTTCAGTCTGATTGGAAACCCTGCGCTCGTGAGTTGCCTCCGGTGAAGGCATATTTGGCTGAGCCATTCTGAGTCCAAGATTTTCCTCCTCAAGGGCACTCAAGCGCTTCTGTAGATTTTGACAGCGCTCCTTCATCGTCTGCAGTGCTACATGCAAAGCGTAATGCGAGGATGAAGAGGAGGAACAGTTATCTTTTTCCGGGGTTGTCATAGTGGGGGATTTACTCGGCCAGAGAACTCGGCTCTGGCTCACTTAAATGGGTTGATGGGATTCACCTAGACGTAGTAGAGATGCACCATTTAGCACTAGTTAGCCATCGATAGCACTGTTTTTATTGCGTCGTCCGGGAATAACACGGGAATGAAAAAAACACGTCACTTTCTCTCTAGCTCTTATGTCTGATGGCTATTAAATTCACTTCACAATTGCTGCTTACGAAGGTCTATATGGAGCTGTCCTGTTTGCTCACAAAAAATCTTGAAAACACCCCCCTCCGTGAACGTCAAATTAAATACGATCAAGCAAGACAGCATCAAAAGTGTGTAAAGGTTTACACTCCCGTTTCGTTCTACTCAGTGACTGGGTATAATTGTATTCCTTTTCTTCAAATTCTCCAGGGGCCTGGCAACCCTATCCTATTTGCTAGCGTTTGACAGTATGCAACATATCATGGGCCTTATTTGAATAAGGCCCGTCTGACGTTTGTTACTACGGGTAGGAACGCCAGCATTGTTTACAAACAATGAATCTTCTGACGTTTGGATGTTAGAGATGTTGACTACAGGAAAATCTCTGTCCGCCAGATCCCTGAAATTCTCACACGGAATTCGTAAAAAAATGAATCAACTCAAGTTTTGAGTAGATACACTTTTTACGAAAGTTAAATAACATTTTCGTGTGAGGTTCTCCGGATGAACCATTCACAATTATGGAATTTTCAATGGCACTGCCCTGGGATGCATAGTTGACGTAACCACCATCGGTATGATAGTTGAGAAAACGCGTTTTTTCGGGTTTAAGCAGAAATGCAATGTATACCAACAATTATGAATAAATGTTCTGTCCATTTTATGAAGTTTTACTAATAAAAGTGGGCCAGCAAGATAATTAGAATAGTTTCACTTTTTGATCATCTTTAAAACGCATACGCCAACTTACGCGAGTAAACAGGCATATTACTGAACGTTTATTCTCATAGTTTGGCGTAAAAACCAGACTGCTCTGTTCTGAATAATATGTCTTACATTAGGCTCTCGCCGATTGGCTTCACGAATACCAACGAAAAGTTTCACCCAGTAAAGCTCCCATTTGATTTTGACGATATCTACCGTCAGACTTATCAGTCCAGAAAATGTTCAAAAAGCGTCAGTTGGATAAAAAGCAAAAATGTTGCAGTTACAGTTTCTACTGTAAGGTGTTGAGAGACCTGAACATAAAATTTACCCAACTGAGGCATGACGAGTGCGAACGTTGTCAAGCCCATCTTGTTCACGAAAAGCAGACAGGGCACTCTGCTAAAGCTGATGATACTGATCAGGGAGTATTAACAACGAACGAAGTTCATTGCGAGTTGTGTTTGAGTTGGAAGGATCACGTATTACGAGCGATGGCTGGGCGAGATGAATATGATAGCGATCGGTCAAATGCGAAAATCAACAAGCCGGTTTTCTCTGTTGATCTTCAAAAGGTAACCTTTTATGTGTATCAGTCGTTGTGAATTACTTATATCTCATTTTATGACTGTAGTTGGTCCAGCTTCTTAGAATGGAATCATTCAAAGAAGAAATTTTCGCCTAGCACTTCCACATTTGTTAGCTGAGAGCTTTCTATGCCAAAATTGCCATTTATGCATTCATATCATTGTGTGGCCGGTACAACGGTACTCTATGTCCAGGGAAGTTGAGAAAATTTCCTACCTTTATATTTTCATGGACCGTACCGGGAATTGAATCAAGGCACCTTCAGATTGGTCTTGCTTTGTAATCCTACACGCATACACGCAGAGCTTTTGCAGACCCTAAGGAAGGCCGAGCTGGTGTTATGGCGGCCTTTTAATTACTCGGAATTCTGTGAGCTTTAGAAACGTGTACAATAAAGGATGACGTCAATTTCAACACCCACTCGCTAGTTCCTTATGCAATTTTACTACCTGTGGTTTTGATTATATATATAAGAATTCCAGGCTCATCCTTTTTCAGTTTCTCGCCAAGGAAAAATATCTATCAATTCTATCCCATTTTCAACTCCAGATGTCTATAAAGGCAGTATGAGGGATACAGTATCACTGATCGTAAGGAACTGGCCAGGTGTTTTCCAGAGGTCGATAGATGGCAAGTATGTATGTAATCTCTAATCTGCTTTCCCAGGTGCCTTCAACTTCGCTTACCGCCACCCGTGATGTAATATGCGGAGAGACGTCATTCAAGCGACCAAATGGTGCTTACGCCAAACCGTTCTTTTCAATTTATCTCATAATTTTTAGAAGAAACTTTTTTTGTTTTTACTTGCAGGCAATGTATTATAGGGTAAAGAATACAAAAAAAACAAAGAAGTGAATTTTGGTTATCTTGGCGCTTACGTCAACTATGCATCCCAGGGCAGTGCTTTCCTCGAATAATCTGCTCCGGGAAGCGATATATGACTAACTTCAACTTTCTAAAAAATCTCCCCGATATCGCAAAAGGCAGTTACTTCACCTGTATAATACTCTCATGGAATTAAACATAGTTCCACCCGCATGGAGACAGGCTAAAGTAATAGCTATTCAAAAGCCTGGGAAACCAGCGTCTGATTACAATCCATATCGTCCAATATCTATGCTATCATGTTCTAGACAATTGTTAGAAAAAATGATCCTAACAAGACCCGACCGTTGGGTTGAAATGCACAGTTTGGTTTCCAAAAGAGCGAAGGAACATACGAGTGTTTAGCGTTGCTTTCATCAGATATACAACTAGCCTTTGCGCACAAGGAACAATTTCTGGATATTAAGGGCTCATTTGATTCAGTTTCCATAGATATACTGGCAGATAGTTTACACAGTAATGGTTTACCAGCAATTTTAAATAACTTTTTGTATAATTAACTGTCAGAAAAACAAATGACCTCCAATCTAGGCCAACTGACAACTTCAAGAATTAGCTACATGGACTTACCCCACGGCTCATGCTTAAGTCCCTTACTTTATTATATTTATGTTAAAGATATTGATAACTGCTTGGAAAATAGACAACTTGCAGACAGATAATCTGTCCATCTGGGCCAGAAATTTGGGGATCAAGTTTTCACCGCAAAAAGCCGATTTGGTAGTGTTTACTAGAAAGCGGTTCCCAGCCCAACTGCGTCTCAAGCTATTGTGCAGAGACATTACCCAATATTTGACTTTCAAATACCTTGGAGTCATGTTTGATTCAAAATGCACTTGGAGTACTCACATTGCGTATTTAAAACAGAAATGCCAACAAAGGATCAATTTTCTAAGATCAATTTCCGGGACAGATCCCATTAATCTCTATAAAACAAATATTCTTTAAGTTCTCGAATATGGCCTCTCAGCAAGAAACAGCCATAAAATTGGAACGCATTCCATATCATTGTTTACGTATTGCCCTTGGCTGTATGCATTCAACGCATAACATGAGCCTGGAGGTTCTGGCAGGAATAAAACTTTTATAATACCACTTCTGGGAGCTCTCATCTAGAATACTGATCAAGGGTGGAATCAGTAACAACCTTGTGATTGAAAACTTCGAAGAAATGCTCGAACTGAGTACCCAGTCTAGATTCTTACGAATCTATAATAACTATGTGTCATCAGATATTGATCTTCCATGCTATAACTCTCCTAGTGTATGCTTCACTTATCAAAGTTTCTCCATTGATTATGATTTCTCCCTGAAACAGGCTATTTAAGGAGTTCCAGATCAACTTCGACCTATATTACTTCCTCATATTTTTATTAGGAAGTATTAACATGTCAATAGCGATTTGCACTGATGGATCCAATGGTTTCGGTGTCTACTATGAAAACTCATCTGCCTTCCGGAAACTTCAGAAACATTGTTGCTTATTTGTTGCTGAGCTGACAGGAATCGATTTCACATTGAGGATTATTTCCGACATGCCCACAGACCATTTTTTCATCTTCTCGGATAGTCTTAGTCCCATTGAGGCCCTCCGGTCGTTGAAAACAGCGAGGCACTTATATTACTTTCTTTCAAAAATAAGGGAGCAGATATATGCGTTGGTCGAAAGATCATTTAGGATTACCTTTGCATGGTTCCCCCCACATTGTTCAATTCCAGGCAATGAAAAGGCGGACTCTGTAGCAAAGATGGATGCACAAGAATGCGAGATTTTTGAAAGAAGAATTTCACATGATGAATTTTGCCCATTTGTACGTCAGAGTTCTCCTCAAAATTGGCAAAACGATTAGTCAAGTAATTCTATTGGGCGGTGGTTGCATTCCATTATTTTGTTTCAAAGGTCTGGATGTAAGTCGCGGTTTCATTCGTGTGATGTCAAGACTTATGTCCAAGCACTACTCGCTAGACGCACATCTCTACAGAATTAACCTCGTCGATGGCAATTTATGTAGGTGCGGAACCAGTTATGATGATATCGCCCACGCAGTTTGGCATTGCCCGGATAATGATGCCTCCAGAGCACGACTATTAGATACCCTAGTGGTCCGAGGTATGCAACCCTACCGCGAGGGAAGAGATATTTAGGGAATGCGTGATCTTCCCTACATGCAAGCGAATTACGAATTCCGAAAAAAAAAGTTAGAGGTCATAAGCGAGATTATTTGTCTTTTTGATTCTGTTTTCTGCAACCAAGTGCCAATATCTAGAACTAGATCTTAGAGGAAAATACCACAACCGTGCCAAAGTAAATTTTGATGTGATGTGGAGGCTTAGTTTGTTAATTAATCGGTGCAAGAAGAGTGTATTAGACACAGATATCATGTTACTACCGGAAGGTTTCCGACACGTCGGCGAAGGCCGGGTTGATGTGGATGAGTGCCGACGGCAGCAGTTGTGGCTCCAGCAGGACTTGGCCATCTACGACATCGAGGAGAGCTGGTTTGCAAAGCAACAAATGATTTATTTCTACCATGTTTTGAATACAATATCTAATATCCTATTTTATTTTATTTTGTCAATTTTGTTTTGTTTTGTTTTTTCATTATGCTTGTTTCTTTTCAGTCACATTGGAGCGACCCATTGCTTTTGGCGGATAATGCTACATACTTTCAGCGTATCGTTAACCAAAACGAACCCTGCTGCTAACCTTTCCCCAACTATCCGACATCCCAGTGATTTCTCGCGGAAGTGCAGAGGATTTCTCGGCTTCCGAGTATCAATTGAATATGTTGTAACCATACAACAGAATCTATAGTATGTACAATTAATATTATTGTTGACAACGATAAGATAACAATAGAAGTTATGGTTACTACAATAGAATTTAATGTAAATTGAGACATCGACAATAGAAAAGGGGGATTGTTATGTATCTTAACTATAGAACAAATGATTATTTTTCGAGCAAATTTGAGTCAATTACTATTAATTGTATTGTTTCGCAATTGTTGAAAACCCTAGCAGATGGAGCGAAATGTAGATCTATTGTTATGACAATATGCATTTTACATTTATATGATTCAAGAACAATAAGATTTATGGTCGGAAATAGATTTTAATGTTACTTTATATTATTGGGTTGTAATTGTATGGTTATTTTTATCCGGGAATACAGCTTATCTGACAATAATCGGCGGTCAATCATGCTCATGCTCATGCAAAAGTGTAATTTCATAATCCCTCTCCTCTCCACTCAAGTAAATTCCCTGCCATTGTGTCCCAGTTATACTATCCTTTTGTTTCCGTGCTACTTGTACCTGCTCAGCAAGCTGTGATCACCCATCTGCCTCTTAGTTCCTGAACTGGTTTGTTTTTCTCCAAATGATTTTCCTTCTTACTTACACTTACTTGCATAGTTTAATGTGACCAAACCTTATGGTATATTAAGCTTATCACTCCTAGGTGTGGGAGTGTGCCATTTAGAAATGTGGTAGTGGGTTTTGGACGAAAACATAACAGTAAGTGAGGAACAAGGAATCCAGGAAACAAATTTTACGGTTAGCCAAACAAACTAACACAAGCTTCGAGGTAAGATGAATTAAATGTAAAGGTAAGAAAACCATATTAATTTCTGAATATTTCATATATTTATGTAACACCATATGTTGGGATAGAGGGAGGGACCATCAGAGTACCCGATTGAAGCGATTTGGATAGGAAGCGTGGGACTGCCAACTTCCTGTTGTTAACATTTCGTGAATAAAGGGCGGGCTCTTCTCCCCATCTAATGGGACTTTTTAATTGTCGAGGGCTCGGTTTTGGTGTGGTTTCTGCGAACTTGTTTCTGGAAGGAGATTCTCTCTGGACCCCTGTAGCTTTGGGTTGCGCGTAAGTGTATCTGCTTACGGGCCCACAATACGTTGTTGGCCCTTCATACAGGAACATGATGAAACATTTACCACCGAACAACCTTGATCAAATCGTTTAATTAAAACAGTCCAGTGCTATAGGCAGTTGCCTTGCTACATTAGATGGTAGTTCAAATCATCAATCATCATCAAAACATAACAAAAACCTGTCAAAAATGTTCTAGTAAAAATTTCTGCGATGTTGGGAAGATAGTTATATTGACATTATTTTATTAAACTTTATAACTCAAAATGATGATTAATTTCGGAGTTCGAATAATAGTAAACACTGTTGAACTCTAGTTTCTTCCTGTTTGATTTTGTCCCTGAGTAACCCCACTTTCTGTTAATTTTTAATAAACCCTAATTAGGTTTTTTTCAATAACCGTGCATTTCATGCTTTTTCATCCATCGTTTCACCACTGGGGAACAGTTGCTGATGGAACCAATTTTGACAGTTCGGAAGAAAACAAACCTTCGGTCGAGACCGAATCAAAATCACAACAGGAAAAAGAAACATGCTTTAATCGTAGGAACCGCAGGAAACACAAATTTGAATCGGTAAATTGCGCAAAACAGTTTAGGAAATGAATTCCACCGTTTGGCTACGAGTGCGTTTTGCGCTAGAGCGCTTCGAGCAAATCCTGCCCAGTTTGTTCGGCTTCCCTGGGAGCCGCTTTCCACCGACCGGTGAGTGCCTACAATGAGTCTCCGAGTTGATGTTTACGTAACGTGATTTACCAATTTCAGGTGCCCTGGCGTTGATCGGAACCGAGAGTGTGAGATTCCCATATCCCTCTGCTGAGTCAAATAAACCGTTCAGTTTGAAGGATCTGATTGGCGATGGTATTTTGTGGGCCGTACCCAAGCACCGGAGAACGGTGGAAAAACGACTGAAGCGCAAGTACGGTAGCCCGGAATACAAGTTGAAAATTTTCACTCCTAAGACACATCTGCGGATTTGTGCCGCATGCGGAAGTGACCACGAGGTGGGCGTTCTTTGTCCGACGTGCTACAAGAAGGTCCTTGATGAAACCAATAACATCCAGGAGAAGATTCAAGCCAAGTTGGGGTTGGAGCCTGTTGACAAGGAGGTAGTCGTGCTGTACGATCGGGAACGGGATGAGCAGCCGGAAGAGTTCTGGCAGGGCAAAAGGATTGTTGAAATGGAGAAGACCCGACCAGTTTGGTTCACGAAGAATCTGCTACAGCGAACGACACAGCAACCGGCCGATACGGCTGAGGTAAAACCGGAAACGGAGAAGTTGGGTTGAATTGTTCGATTTAATGATAGAGGAAATAAACGTTTCAATAACTAGGTTTTATTAACAACTGCTTATTTCGGGTGAAGACAATCGATGGTCAGGGATCATTCCGGCAAATGATGGAAATTCGACGGTCTTTGTCCACCTTTCGTTCGCTGAAGAGAGATTCCTCTCCGGCAAGAATCTCGTGGGTGTATTTGTACCTCGCAGAGTCTCTACAATGAATGATGTTGAAATAGAATGTTTGGAAGTTAGAATAGCCAACTCACTTCATAATGTACAGGGATCGTCTGGCTAGGAAAATATCCGACCAATATTTATCTTCTCGATTTGCGGCGAAGATCTGTCTATACTCCGCATTAGTCTGCTCTTCGTCGTTTGTTCGAACGAGCCGCATAACCGAATCCGACAGCAGACTGATTCCAGCTATCGTGGTACCACAGTACTGAAATTACACCGGCATCAGGTAACGAACCATACAACTTTGCTCCCTTTTCCCGTAACCTTACCCGGACACTGTCCACATGAGGCTTGATGACGCCTTCCTTCGCCAGATCCAGTACGTGGATGTATGGTAAGGTCTCCCCCTTGAACGCCACCACTTTCACGCGATCGAACACGGCTCGGTTGGCCGGGTACCAGTGCTTCCGTTCCGTTTCCCGATAGCCGTGGATGGCATCGTCCCAATGGTCAAATTCGTACCGCATTCGCTTGAGATAGGGCTCAATTTCCTCCAGCAGTGTTCGTTCTTCTTCCTCGCTGATGAAGTTTTCCATCACCGTCATGTCGGCGAGGAAGTGCCGACGATCTTCTTGCGGCCATTGGCCATGTAATGTCAGATAGGCGGGAACTTCTAAATCGGCAGCGTTGGGATTGATTGTTTTGGCATAGATTATAATATTATATATAGATGACCAATAATGGCAATACTTACTGATGTTACTTAACTTGTTGTCGGGAGAATTAACTGTAGAACATAACTTCCGAACACTGTTTCCACGGATGCTCAATCTGTTGTATAAAAGTTTCACTTCGGGTAGCCACTTACCGGTGGTTAATATCATAGTTTGAAGCATTTTTTGTGGATGACTACCATGAACGACATTAGTTTTGCTCTTGCTGAACCCGCTGAACGAAACAGCTGTGGAATCAAAACATAAACAAACCGGATAATGACTCTGCGCAATCAATCAAGCTCGTGCAATCGCAGTAACCATCAGCTGTTCTGTCAACGTTTCATCGTTTCCATGGTTAAATTTGTTTTATGATCCACTATGTACCTTTCTGACTGAACATTTCACAAAACCAGGCCAAGTGAATGAAGCGGTTAGTTTGTTAGTTAGAGGAACTAAACGACATTTTATCGTTGTTTAATTTATCGAAATTCGTTAAAGATGCTTCCCCAATAAAATTCACAATGAAAATAGGAATGAGCGTATTGTAACACTACAATTAAATTTGTAGTAGATACCATAAATTACATTGGTTTAAGCGATGAGACGACAAATAAACTTACTGTTTTCACCGTAGAACCTAGGGCAGGGGATGGCAGTTTTACAACAGAATAAGGGCGTTGTTATTTATCTTAACGATAAAGAATCCATGCACCTTAATTATAATTTAGAAATTCAGCAATTCTATCCAAGATGGGAATGGTTTCATTACTATGAAGATTGAGCTATGCAGGTATTTGGGAGTAAAATCGCCGCACTTACCTTTTTGGTCGGTTTGATCGTTGACACTTTTCCCAGTTGTGCTTCTACGCAAGCAAACATCACAACGGAATCAGGATAATTTCCGTACTTTTCCTTGTTTCGGTTAGACATTTTTCTTCGAAGAAATTTTAATCTATCACTGTACCAAGGAAATCACTGCAATTTTATATTCAGAAAATTGAATTGTACGGTTTTTCTAGCGGTCTCGTTTGAACTTGACAATATTGAAAAATGCACGCCTACTTCGATCATGACTTCGCGACAGGGATGCCATATTCACAGACATGTCTGTAAATTTGCAGACTTTTCATTTTTGTTGCAGACTTTTTTAACGATGCAGACATTTAGCAGACATTTTATTTGTGTTGCAGACTTTTACAGACATTTGAATTATTTTGTAAATTAAAAAAAGCCACTTTTTGCGTGACATAATTAATACAACCCGCATAGAGATAAACAATTTTCTGTATAGTCAAAACTATATTTCGAATGGAAGATATACATATAACCAAGCTGTGTGGGAGAGGACTTCTTTGAAGTTTGGAACTTTACAGTGGTTTTGGAATTCTTCCCAAAAATTCAAGATTGAACTTCCCAGAAGTTCAAAAAAAAACTTTCACAAATTTCAGACGGGAACTAGAAGTTCCGGAAGAAAATTCTCAAAAGGTTAGTTGGAATTTCCCAGAAGTGCAATAGTTCCGTAACAATCTTCCCCAAAATTCTGGAGAAAACTTACCAAAAATTCAGAAGAGAACTTCTCAGAAGTCCAGGAAAAAACTTCAAGAACAAATTTAAGGGAATTTTCTTAATTATTTTGGAGACGGCTTTCCTAAAGCTTCAATAAAATTTTACTCGCCGTTCAGGATGAGACCAATCAGAAGTTTGGAAAGAATAAGCTCAGGAAAAAACCACCCCGAATTTCAGGAAGAAAATTACCAGAGAGGGTTGAAGAGTTTTGAAGAGACCAAAAGTTTAATTGGAACTACTCAGATGTGCTAGAGAGCTTCCTTAAAGTTCCGAATCGAACATTCCAGCATTTCAGAATGAGAAGTTCAGGAAATCCCAGAAGTTTAGAAAGATACTTTTGAGAAAATCAGGAAGAAACTAATTCTCGTAGTTCAAGCAGGAATTTCTTCGAAATTCAGGAACAAACTTCCCCGAAGTTCAGGATTATAATCCCCTGAAATTCAGAATAGAACATCTTGGAAGTTCAGAAAAAAGTTTCGCAGATGTTCAGGGAGAAACTTCTAACAACTTTAAGAAAATTTTCTCAAAAAAATCTGGACGCTACTTTCCTAAAGTTTTGCAGAAATTTTCTTCGTAGTCAAGGATGAGACTTATCAGAAGTTTAGAAAGTAACTATGCTCAGTAAAAAAAACTTACCGAATTTTTCTGGAAGGTAAGGTTGGGTTCTTAAATGTGAATTTCGAAGAAAATAAGGAGTGACTTGCTTGAAGTTCAGGAGGAAACTTCCGGAAATTTTAGCAAAGAGCCTTGCAGAAAATCAGGAGAGAGCTTCCCTGAAATTCAAGAGATAATCACCGAAAAACCGAAGAAGCAGTGTATACAAAAATCATTCATATGACCATTATGATATTCCTCAACAAACATCAGTGTCGAATAACCGCTTGTTCAAACAAAATTGGAGAAGTTATTCAGCTTTCTAGCCAAAAAAGCTGAACAACTTCACCAAATTTGTTTGAACAAGCAGTTATTCAGCATTGATGTTTGTTGGGTCATCACGCATGACATCATATTAAAGTATCACATCATCTACCAAACCGTTCGCATCATACTATGAGGACACACACTCAAGCAGGAATTACAATTCCTTAATTTCCATCTCACCTCGTTTGGAAGATTTGATCAGTAAGAAAATTTCCTTGAAGTTTAGCTGAGAAGTATAAAAAAAATCAAGAAGTGTATCAATATATCCACGAAGTTTTCGAGACTGCTTCCAAAGTTCAGAGAATCTATGTATATAAAAATGAATTTCCGTCTGTCTGAACCTAATAGACTTGAAAACTACTGCACCGATCAGCGTGAAATTTTATGGAGGGATTTTTGGAGCGGGGAAGTTTCTTATGATAGTAAGAGACCCCTCTTTCCTTGAAAGTGGGAGACTCCTAAACAAATAAAAACATAAATGTTTAAATCGAAAATGACAGCCCCTCGACTTAATCTACAAAAAAAAAATCCTTTTTAGTGTCATTGTATTGTTTTTTTACTAATGAAATAAAAATAAAAATTTTGAACTCAACTTTATAATTTATGTAACGGAAAATTGACTCTGTTATTCATTATAATTCAATGGTTATTGTTGAACCAAAAAAAAAGTCTGTTAAATTTATCAAATGAAAACTAAATTTTGATATGAAAATACAAAACTGGAAAGAACATTACAGGGAAAAAAACTTCAGAAAATAGTATCATCTATGCGAAAAAAAATTACAGACTTTTATAGACATTCCCAGACATTTCAAATTTTTATCACAGACATTTGAAAAAATAATCTGGCATCCCTGCTTCGCGACGCTGGGTCATCGTGCTGCATTCAAGCTGAACAATGCACGGTAATTCTGAGGTAGTCATTTTTTGACTACATTCTATGCATTTTAATGAACATACTCCATACGTCAAAAAGTGCCTACTTTTTAATCCCAAAAAATGAATACTTTTAAGTTCTTTTCTTATTCCAGTGCGATAGAAAAAATGCATAAAAACAGAGCTGTCATCAAAGTGGAAATATCGATTTGTTCTAGTTTACTGGCTTTTCCGGAAGAAAGTGATAATAAAAAATAGGTTCTTGCAAGCCAAATCTTAATCCAGTATCATGGACAGGTTATGAGGAACTAATAAGATTTTGTTTTTATTTCTTTATTTTCAGCCGTTGGCATTAATTCGGTCATTTAAATTGATGTATATCATTGATATTATAACCTATAACCAGAATTGAAAACTTTCTTCTGCAAATCATCCAATTCCAGCAAGAAGAAACATGTTCCTACCTTATGATGGATTTTATTTGCATGTGTGGGGCTTTGACGATTTGTCTCAAAAGTCAGACCCGAAGTTTTGATATATTGACGCTAAGTTTCTTATTCATCTTATTTTCATAAAGTGACTAGTTCCTAAACACAATCACATTTAAAAAATGCATAGTTTCTAATCTCTTTCACATGCTGAAAAAATGCCTCAAATTTTATTCACTTTTTTGACGTATAACCTTTTTAGGCATTTTTGCATAAAACCGTTTTAGGCCTATTATGCATAAATCCAGTCTTCAAGCAAAGTGCCTACTTTGAAGTCATAATTGCCTACTTCAGATTTACCGTGTGCATTAAGTACTAAGTAACATTGAGAGACTCTCTTCGTCGACTTTCTCTTTGCGTTCCTACGGCTATGTAAAAACATGTTCAAATATTTTCAGCACACAGAGAAGTATGAGGCTCCAATGCGCCAAAAACATCAGCAAATCGTTAACAAGACAAACTCTAGGTTTATTTTTTCATTAGGACGAATCCAACATTGAGAGACTCTCTTTGATTACTTTCTCTTTCATTCATATTCCAATCACCTTTACGTTTTTCATTCTACTATTTGTAGAGTATGCTAGCCAGCACCGTTGTATTTCGATCTTTACTATGGTATTCCTGGTGCAGTTGAAAACCGGAATATAGCAGTCGCGCAAATCGATTTTACTCCCGTTCCATAAGTCCAAACATTGGCGCATCTAGTGCGCTGTATGGCGCATCTGATGCGCTATACAGCGCACTAGATGCGCCACTGTTTGAATCAAGGAGCTGGCGAGAATTCATTTTGCTTTAGCCAACATCTCTAAAGACGGGCCTTATTCAAATAAGGCCCGTGATATGTTGCATACTGTCAAACGCTAGTAACAAGGATAGGGTTGCCAGGCCCCTGGTTTGAATTCATAGAACGGGAATAGAATCGATTGGCGCGACTGCTATATTCTGGTTTTCAACTGCACCAGGAATATGAAGAATCCCTCGAATGCTTTATATTGGCGCTGTTAATGAATGAAAGAGGGTGAGCCTATAGACATTCAAGTAATACACCGGACAACGTGATTCTGGCACAATGGATGTATCCAAAACAACTGTCAAATCGTATGGGAAATCGACATGGAGTTTTCATAAGGGTCAATGTCGCAAACGTAAGCAATGGCTTTTTCCGCAAATTTCTCGAGAATGCTAACATAATCATAGTGAATTACCACAATAATTGTACAGAAGAGGAGTTCACCTTTAAGGCTAGTATGCAGCTGACAAGTAAAGACTTGAAGTAATTTTTGCTATTTATACCGAAGTAATATTGACAATTGCTCCTGTATGGGTAATCTGTCAGTTTTCCTTGCCGTATAATCGAACGGAATATTATTCCGCAAGGGAAAGTGACAACCACATTTAGATTACACGAGCAGGCGTTACTAACGTTACGAAGTTTGCCTTCCTTTTCAGCTGCATACAAGGTAAGTAATTCCGACAGTAAAAGCATTTCTTGACCATTTCTTGTCCTATCCTAATGCACATTACTTTTCAGCTGTATACTAGCCTTTACAATAGAAATGGTAGTTTACTTGAGCGAGTTTGCATTTTCAAGAAATTTGGGGAAGAAGTCATTGTTTACGTTTGCGACATTGGCCCTTATGAAAACTCCATGTCGAAATGTTCGTTTTGGATACAACATGGCGGCCTATGTCCGGTCTATTACTTGAGTGTCTATAGGTGAGCCCGGAGAGAATCTCTCAATGTTAGATTCGCGCTAACGAAAAAAAAAAACACCCGAGAACAACCAAACTATTAGCGAAAGAGAAAGTCAACGAAGAGAATCTCTTAATGTTACTTAAGAGTCACCCACAATTGATACGTTGCGGATACGTTTGCGTGAATTTGACAGTTTTCCCATAGGTTTTCTGTCAAATTTACGTCAACGCATCCGCAACGTATCAATTGTGGGTGACTCTTTAGGACCTCATGCTTTGTTCAGCTTGCACTCATTCAGAATGCAGTACCTTTTGAGAGTGGCGTTGCGTATAGACACTCAAGTAATAGACCGGACATAGGCCGCCATGTTGTATCCAAACCGAACATTTCCCATACGATTTGACAGTTGTTTTGGATACATCCATTGTGCCAGAATCACGTTGTCCGGTCTATTACTTGAGTGTCTATAGCGTTCGGTTGTGCGAACGGCAAACTAAATGAGTGATAGTGTTTGTATTTAATATTTTCGCGTGGTACTGGATCCGGCATGTGTATTAATTCTAGGATTTTTTTTTCAAAAGGGCGAATCTAACAATGAGATCGCAGCAAGCCGTGCTTCGAAACTGACGTGTTTTGTTTTTGCTGCGTCGTTTTCGCGAAAAAAAATCAAACAATAATTCGTAATTTTACTTTAACTAATAGTGAAATCATAAAATATTCGCGTGCTTTGGGAAACCTGTAGTGAATACAATCGATTCCCACCCGAAATGTGTGAGTGTCGGTAGTATTTCCACATTTTGTGTTTTTTTGTGCTGCGCCCCGCACCCGGAAGAGGAGTTACATCAGCTTAGTTCTGTTATTAGTGGTAGTATTGAGACATCCGGACATACATTATTAGGTTTGAGCGTTTGTCCGCTTTGTCGCGAGTGAATCGATGATTATTAGCAGTTCAATCGATCTTCAACGATGTAGAGTCGCCTCATAGCGGGGATTTGATTATTGGCAGAGTGTGGAGTTCAAAAAAAGAAGACCAGTGCGTTTAGAAAACGGCGATTTGCTTATCAGAAGCAGCAAACGAAGGCAATCCGCATGCGTGCGGGAAAGGCTGCCACATAATTTCAGATGCGTTCACCATGTGGTGTACAGAGTTTTCTTATGCAGGCAACGTCGAGGATTTTCATGTTTACGAATGAACAAGAGAGTGTAACGAAGGAAGCGGCAATTGATGAGATGTATCTGACTGTAACTATATAACGTCAACCTTATTTTTAAATAATATCAAATACGTGCCTGGTTTGGAAATTTAAGATTTCCAAATCTGGAAGTGTGTTGCAGTGCCCTTATCCAAATGATATCGGTAATGTTTACATGCGGGGCTTACTGTATGTGAAAGTAACCTCGGAATGGGCGTGACTCTCCAAACATTCTGAAATGGGTTGCTGGATCTGCAGTAGAGCTATCACTTTCTAGCTCTCGGATTAAAGCTGCTTCCAATGGTCACTTGAGGGATTGTTGTAAACAGATTTCTTCCATAATACCATTGCCGGCAACACACACACACACACACACACACACACACACACACACACACACACACACACACACACACACACACACACACACACACACACACACACACACAAAGGGCGAATCTAACAATGAGAGGCTCTCTCCTCTCTCGCTCTCTTTCATTTATTACAGCGCCATTATAAATCTTTTGAGGGATTCTTTAGTACAGATAGAAACACAACAGTGCTGACTACCATACTCTACAAATAGTTGAATGAAAAACGTAACGCTGAATGGAATATGAATGAAAGAGAAAGTAATCAAAGAGAGTCTCTCAATTGCAGATTCGCCCTAATGAAAAAAAAACCCTACAATTGCACTCATTCATAAAACTGGATCAACAATAGAAAAGGGCCCATCAACATTTGTAAACAAACACTTCTGAGCCCGTTTTCTCGCAAGCCGCTGGCTATACACGCAAACCTACAGAATCATCGTGTAGGGGATACTTTCCCCTACATGATGATGGTATTGGTTTGCGTGGGTGGCCTATGCTTTGCGAGGAAATAGGCTCAGAAGTGTTTTTTTTTAAATGTTGATAGGCCCTTTTCTATTGTTTATCCAGAAATGAAGTCGACAACTGACGGTATTTGCACAGCGGCACAAGTGTAAAGCTTGTATTACACTGTTTGTCCAATAGCCAAATATTTGGCATAGGCAGCTAGACAGCTGACAGATATCATAAATCTGCCTATGACAAATATTTGGCTATTGGACAAACAGTGTAATACAAGCTTAAGCCATACACTGAGACAACTGGACTAACCAAATTCAAGAAAATGCCTCATGTTTTTGAGCCACATGATCTTGATTTCCATTAGAATGCCTTAATGAAACTGACAAAACTCACTCAACTCAATGCACTCAGCCTTATTCTGCGTGGTGGGTGAGTCGAGACGACTCGCTCTCACATACTCGGAGAAAATAGAAAATGCAGAAAAGCATATTTTATATTCCATTTAACGCTTTATTCCTTTTAAATCACTGCAATGCATAAAAAGTATGAATTGAATCAATATATTTTATGCATTGCAATACATTTTAGATAATTATTATTTTCCGTGCATATTGCGTTACCGGACATCGTTTGTTCCGCGATTTCTCTGTGGTCAGCTGATGAAAATCTACGCAGGATAGAGTGAAGGCGTAAATAGTCAGACGGATTGTGAAATTGTTTGAATTTGTGAATTCAGCGCCAACATTAGATTAGGGCGAATCTGCTTTTGTAAACAATGGCGTTCGTAGTCATTTTCTCTTGAACTAAAGGTCACAAATACAAATTAGGCTCTCCTTAAGGAAGAGGAGCTTTATCTCTATCCGCTGATATGTTCAATTTCAAGAAATTGTATTCGACTTCCGATAAATTAGAAGACAAAGTGTTTGTTTACAAAAGCAGATTCGCCCTAATCAAAGGTTGGCGCCGAATTTTCTTATACATTGCGGAGAAAAGGAGCATGTGATTGTGGTGACCGCATCTGGGAGGAAATATGCGGAGAGCGGAACCATCCGGATAGCCGCCTCTTGAGGAGTATGCAGCTGTATTCGTTTGGTGGCTGCAGTCGGAAAAGCAGGATGTCGATCAATTCGTCGAAAATACCCCAGGGGAACCACCGTATATGCTTTGATCATCTATAGTTTTTGCCGAAGAAAAGTACTATGTTATAATTTACAGAATCGCTTCCGACTGCGGATTTGTTTTCGATAAGGCCTTCGATTTGCTCATTAAGTCATATAAGGTGTTCAATTTCAATGTGACAGGATAATCCAAAAAAGTTTTAGATTTGTTTAACCTTATTTATGATTCCAACACAAGTAGCCGATTAAACAAACTGTGTACACAATCTGTTTGGAAGAATACAGTCAGCGATGCACGTATAATAAAAGATGTTTATAATTGGCTTCACTTATATGAATTACTTTTTTCAATACGCGTTTTTAATAAGAGGCTTTATTTAATCAGTCGAATATAGGTCAGCGGTACGCGTATAACAAGATGTTTATTACTATTTTCGCTTATATTAATTGCTGCTCTTTTTCTTATCAGGAATTATTTCTTAAGATAAAAGCACAAGAAAAAAAACTTCAAAAATAATCCTCTTTACAATAATACATTCCAATTCATTAATCAATTTTATGCATGGCAATGCATATTTGTATAAATATATGCATTGCAATGCATAAATTTAATTTACGCATTGGAAAGCATATATTTATATAAATATGCATTGCAGTGCATATATTCAAAGTATGCATTGGAATGCATAAGTTTGAAAAATGCATTGGAATGAATATATTTGACTTATTCTTATCAATGTATAAACCTGGTTTATTCAATCCAATGACTGGATGGACCGAATATAGTTTTAGCATAGAAATTATGCTATATTTGTATATTTGTTTTTCTCCGTGTACTATATGACGTAATGCATATGCCCTATATATGCATGCTATTACAGCCTCGTGGTTTCTTGAGATGTTTGCTTTACCATTTACCAACTTCAAACATAAGAATCATTTAGAGTAAATAGAAAGCATGTTTCGAACGAACAGTTTTTGAATCAAATTCAAGGGATGATAATTTTAACAATACATTCATCGGGTAGGTCAATTTGAGCTTGTACTTTCCTCTCCAGAACGTAAAACACTGGCCAGACTGAACAGCGATAACATGATATATCTTGATGACGGATTTCTTGTTGGCATTATTTGACAACCGTTATAACATGTTATAACCAACATTTATAGTCAGGTGAAAATGGTTGGAGTTTGCGCTTAATTTAACCTTCGAAATGGTAGTTTATACTGCAGTTTTTTTATTGCGTGTGTGCATGCCATTTGATATCTATATACTCTATATCACGTAATATAGGTTGTGTTTCGAACGGGGTGTAACACCCCCTTCGCACTACAACCTATATTACTTGATATAGAGTATCTTGATATCAGCATCTATGCATCTAGTTTTCACCGGAAATAATGTACATGGCATTTGATACCAAGATACTCTATATCAAGTAATATAGGTTGTAGTGCGAACGGGGTGTAATGCCTTGTTCAGACTACAGAGTTATAACATGTTATAAGCCTATCTTGATGACGGATTTCTTGTTGGAATTATTTGACAACCGTTATAACATGTTATAACTCTGTAGTCTGAACAAGGTATAAGATTGCATACAAGCCAAGAAATAGATACAGAAATGTTTACATAATCATGGCAGAAATGAAATAGTTCGCTCTCTTATTACGTCTTTTCGTCGAAAGAAGTTAAATATATTAAAATGGATTTCTGTCTGTCTGTCTGTCTGAACCTAATATACTCGGCGTGAAATTTTTTATGCAGGGATTTTTGGGGCCGAGGAAGGTTCTTATGATAGTTAAAGACCCCTACTAATCAAGCAAATGGAACCAAAATTGGTATGCGGGGTTTTTTGAATGCAAGAAATGTTTCTATGGTGATTTGAAACACAAATTTCAACCAAACCTGAGAATTATTCAGGTAACTAAGCCACAAACTGTGTATTATTTGGGTAAGAAAAATGTTCTGATAGAAGTTTGAACCCCTTCTTAGTCAAAAAAAAAAAAAAACTCATTAAAAGAAAGCGTCAGTTCTTTGTAATGTTCATTCATTTAGTTGCAGGCGTAGCAACGCTCGCACCGGGATCAGCTACAAAATTACAGACTTTTTTAGATATTCCCAGACATTTAAAATTTTTATTACAGACATTTGAAAAACATATTTGGCATCCCTGATGTTGAGATATATGAACGTAGTAGACCGGACAACAATTGCCTTATGCAGCCAAACGGCCTGTCAAAAAATGCAATGGAGCAAGTATTGTGATCAAGTGTTGTTTTGACAGAAGCCAATTATGAAAAAATGAGGGATTTTCTACTTCCATATTCAGTAAATGTTAGTATTTAAAATGTAACTGGATATATTTGCTATAATTAGTAAGGGAAAAAACAAATTATAGTATTTTGTATTTACACTGCACAGCCTATGGCTTCCTAGAATCTGAAAATCTGCCGAAATGCCGCAGTATGCAAGCCTCTTCTGCCTCATATTATCTTTCTTTGGAAACCGGAAGAAACCCACAGAATTCACTTCACATTGCGAGTTATTGCCACAATTTCGCTCCAAACAGTTCATTTTTTACACGGCACTATACTTTTTAATGAATATCTTCGAACGGTTTAAAAAAAAAAACAAACAACCAACATAGAAACCGAATCTTTTTTAAGCCTGTTGTGATGTTTACTTCAAGTTTGTACAAATACAAGTGGTGCCAGATCAAGTGCTCAAATTTATTACATTTTTCATTGTATGATTTTGCGTTGTCCGGTCTATATACAGTGTCTGTAGCTCAAACAGGTTGGCTCCCGAACGAATATCCCTAATAAACATGTACCATACAGGAACGATATTATAGATGGTGTGACCATACCACTTACAGTTGGGACGATACCCCGAATTGGCGATTAGGCACTTCTTATGGTTATTGTTTATGCGGGATTCTTCTGCTTTTTTCCTGTCTTGGACAAAGCAGTAACTGCTCTTCGTTATTTTCTATGTCCATTCTTCAGGTTCAAATACGACCACGAAAACAAGCTGCACGCCTGCTTACAGTTAATACCCAGAGTAAACAAAGCGACAAAGGGAACCCCAAGGTAATTTTATGTGCAATATTGTAATAGCTCTAAATGTTTTTTTTTTGCCGTCTCGAATGAACTAAAACGTCTACAGCAGACGTACAGTTTAAAGAGACGTTAATAGAATGAATCTAAATGTTTTGTAGCAGTCCAATCCACAGTAGACCGGTAGAACTACATAAATTTATAAGATAGTTTGAAGGAGAAATGCGGCCCTCTTTATCACTACTCTGAGAAAAAATTTGATGGTAAATTTTACCATTGTTGGGGGGTTAGCATGACTATGACAGTATAGTGATTTTCAACCGACTACTGTCATGATCAAAACAACCTTCAAAAATAGTCCATTCAAAGTTTACACACGTAGAAAATTTTACAGTATTCGGTAATTTTTTACCGAACTTTCAACAGCTGACAGTTCGGTAATCCGATTTACCGAATTTCGGTAAAATTTGACAAGTTCCGGTAATTTTTTTACCGGAATACTGTAAAAATTCACCGAAATACGGTAAATCGGATTACCGAACTTTCGGCTGTTGAAGGTTCGGTAAGGAATTACCGAATACTGGAAATTTTTCTAAGTGTGTACTATAAGGTCGGAATAGTCCTTGTTACCATGACCATAGTCAACAATGCCATGAACGTTTTTATGGTTATTGTAACCATTATATGCAATAGTCATCTTGACCATGATTTAATTGTCGGTACAACTATGGAATTTTCCTCAGTGAGTGAGGGCTTGTCGTCACCATACCTCCACTATATCATATGCCAAATGGCCACCCCCCACGCGAGAAACGAGTCAATTATCAGTTGTGGTTAGGTATACTGAAAAAATCTTTCACTTAGCTACTAATGGAAACACAAGTAGATATTTTCCAATACTTTTATAAGTGACTTTTACATGATTATCACGTAGAAAAATAAATTCTACTTAACTAATCATATACATTTCACTGGACACATAAGATTCACTGGATTTTTCGAAGCACTTGCCACTTCCTGAATCACATGAAAGTTAAGTGAATTTCTAGTGGATATTTTCCACTGATTATGTGAAATTTATTTTGGGTGTAATACACCCAAAAAAATATTCACATAATCTGTGGAAAGTATCCACTAGAAATTCACTTAACTTTCACGTGATTCAGGAAGTGAAAAATGCTTTGCAAAATCAAGTGAATCTTATGTGTCCAGTGAAATGTAAATTATCAGTCATGTAGAATTTCTTTTTCTATGTGACATTCATGTAAAAGTCACTGACATAAGTATTGGAAAATATTTACATGCGTTTCCAGTAGTAGCTAAGTAAAATATTTTTTCAGTGTAGCTTCTCAACAGTGTGAAGATACCAAATGCAAGCTGAACAATGCATTAGGTCCTAAGTAACGTTGAGAGACTCTCTTCATCGACTTTCTCTTTGCGGTACTACAGCTATGCAAAAACATGCTCAAGTATTTTCAACACAGAACGGTAATATAAAGTGTAATGTCAAAAACATCAGCAAATCGTTTAATAGACAACTATTCACGAAAGAGAAAGTCGACGAAGAGAGTCTCTCAATGTTACTTAGGACATAACGCATTATTCAGCTTGAAAGCTTCTCTATAGCGCATTACCCGAGCAAAGTCTAACATCATAATTGATTCCAATTCAAAAACTTATGTTAATATCATCAAATTAAAATCAAAGTTTGATTTCACTTCACAATTCTCTTTGTTATCAACTTGCTTCAATTTGTGATCTCTGCTCTTTGAGAAAAGTGTTTTTATTATTGTCTAGTGGAATGGAATACTTATGTTGCTATCAACAGGGAAAAAAATTACAGCAAATTGGCTTTCCAATTTCCTCTAACTGATAGCAAGATCACTTTCAAATTTGATGTCACAGGAATAAAATTTTGTATCTATGTCAATCCTTTAATCGTTAAATGACCAAAACGACGGAAACCTTAGTAATCATTATCAGCAACATCACAAAGTCATATTAAGTTTTCTATTTGATGTCAGACTCTACTCGGGCAGGACTTCGATTACACTATTAGTCATTATCAGCTCAAGTTTGTGAAATTAATGGTATATTTTTCAAATCCTTGTCTTGGAAATATAAACGCCTAGAGAACGACAAATACACACTTGACCACTTCGAATATCTACCAGCAAATGAATACTGTTTAAGCACCTACACATCGAATCGCTACCCTTCTACACACAGAGGCGGACCATCGTATCAAGTTTATACCTACTGACCTACCGATATCATCTCAGCCACAGCTCACAGTGCCAATTCGCGAGGAGCAAAGCAAATAGCGAAAAAGTACCCATCGCAGTTCCAGCCTTTGGCAGACGCTATAAATAACATTATCATTATAAGAAAGCAGCTGCCAAATGGTTTTGCACTGAACAATGAGCTAATATCGCTGAGTCAGCGGATCAGTTAACATTCGAATCTTTAATTCATTTGTGCATGGACTTCCGTTCTAACAATCAGTGTAATACAATGGTGAGAATAACTCTAGTCGCACTGCTTTTCACGGTAGTGTTTGGCGTATACATAATAGGAGCCACCAGGCCCAGCTCAAACGGTATTTAGTAACATCATCAACCGTCCTATGGTAGGTACTGATAAATTGCCTTCTTATCATTTTGCTCAGCCGAACCATCAGTGGATGCTGTGAGACGCGTTGTGGTCGATGTAGACGCTGGACCAGATGACGTATGGGCTTTGTACCATCTGCTTAGCACTCCCGGTATACGAATTGAGGCGATTAGCTGTGTCAAAGGCAATACCAATGTGACCAACGTCGGGAAGAATGTCCTAAGGTTATTAACCGCACTGGGAAAGGAGCGAGAGGTTAGACTTTGAACTTGCATAAACTTTCCATCAATCATTCAATCAAACATCCCTTTCAAAAGATTCCAGTTTATTTGGGCTCCAACGAGCGACTGATCACCTCTGAGCCGGAGGCCAACAGTGGAGGATACTTCGGCACCGATGGCTTCTCCGATATAGATTTCCCAGACCTACCGGAACCAGACCTAACCCTTCTTCGGCAAAACTCAGTCTTCAACGAACTGAACAAACTGATCGAACAGTTCCCCAACGAACTCACCTTCATCCAACTCGGACCGCTTACAAACCTAGCACTGCTGTTCAAAGTGTTCCCGCGATCCCGCCACCTCGTTCGAGACTTGTTCATCATGGGTGGAAATCGGCACGGGGTTGGCAACACTGAGAAAGCGGCCGAGTTTAATTTCTACAGCGATCCAGAAGCGGCGCATATTGTTATCAACAATTTCGGTGGTAACATTACGGTTCTCCCTTGGGAGACGGCTTCCCGGGAAAATCTGGTAGCCAATCAGACATGGCGATTCGAATATTTGGGCAGCGGCAGCCATCCCGTGCTGCAGATGTTGAATCCGGTGGAGAAGAAACCGTTGGGCGAAGCTGACAACTGGATGCCGTGTGATTTATTAGTGGCAATGGCGTACACCAATCCGGAGATTGTCACCGAAACGAAGCGCTACCGTGCCGACGTGGAGCTGTACGGATGGTTGACGCGAGGTCAGCTGGTACTGGACCATATGAATCAAGGCCAGGGCAATGTAACCATTATCGACAACATGGATCACGTCAGGATAGCGCAGATGTTGACGGAGTTGGCTTTTAAATCAAGTGGGACGGGATAGATACGTATCAGAATGAGGCAATATAGGACATTTGATTTTAAAAAATCAAATAGAAATCAACGAAAAATCTGTTTTCTTCTCTTGACTTCGAATGCGTGTGGTTGGGATTAGAATATAAAAAAAAAGTTGTTCAGTTGCGTACTGCTGAAGAAGATGTATGTACATCTTCTAAAGCTTGCTTCAGATAGAATTGGAACAAAAACAATTGCCTGTATTTCAGTTATTTATTATTGATTTCAAGATCCTTTTTATACAAATGTAGCGTTTTCTTCATACTTTTAAGAAAAAATACGGATAAAATTATTCGTCACGATTTCGAAGGAATTCTCGAATTTTTCCTGTAACACGGCTCATTAGGCGGCGCACACCTTCTTCGTTCATCGTTTTAGCTATCTTATTCCACCAGGTCTTCATCTGATTGATGTCTTTGACAACCTTTCCCTTTGCCTTGAGTCTCCTCTTCATGATTGCCCAGTATTTCTCAATAGGGCAGAACTGGGGGCAGTTGGGTGGGTTAAGGTTTTTCGGAACAACCTGGACCCCTTTCTCTGCACACCATTCTTGAACGACTTTGCTGTAATGACAGCTTGCCAAATCTGGCCAAAACATTACGGGATGGTCGTGGGATCGAATGAACGGCAAAATTCGTTTTTGGAGACACTCATTGTCTTATTTGTAACGAAAACTTTCGTTTTTTTTGCCACAACCGCAAATGCCCTGCCAAATCATGAATTTTCGTGCAAATTTGTCGGCTAAAAAAAATTTAAATTTGGCTGGAACATCCCCCCGCGCCGTTGCCAAGTAAAATTTTTGACCTGGGATTTGCCCGAAGTCAGTCTTGACATAGGTTTCATCGTCCATCAGAAGACACCCGTCGAACTTGGTCAGCACTTGGTCGTATAGCTTCCGAGCACGGATTTTGGCCACACTATTCTGTTTTATGGTCCGATTTGGCTGTTTCCTAGCTCGATACGACTTGATTCCTTCCCGGAGTTGAGTTCCCCTCACGGTACTATGGGCAGCACCGAATTTTCTGGCCAAATCACGGTCCGACAGATTAGGATTCCTCATAATCGTCTTCAAAATCTTACCACGCAGTTTCCGGTCGACAGTTCCACTCCGACGATTGGCTTGAGGCTTCCGAATCGTCGTCAATGTTTCCTTATACCGTTTGATAACGCGCCATACGGTATTTCTGGGCAATTTCAGCTGTTTAGCTAGCCTAGATGCAGACCACAATGGATTTTCCAAATAACTGTGCCCATTTTTTTCCCTTCATTCTGCTTCCATGTTGATTGTTTACAAAGTATAGTCGATTTGCGGAATGTCAAAATAAAATACGTGAAGCTGACAAATTCCCGACACGTGGGCGCCAAGAACTTCCAAATCCGTCCACCAGGAGCGCCACAATATGAGCAAAAGTTTGTTCCAATTCTAAATGAAGCAAGCCTTAGAGGAGATTAGAGCAATCCACACCATAGAAAAAAAAAACTAGCAGGTCTGAACCAATCAACGAATGAAGCGTTTTGTTTTTCATTTTCTTGCAAAGTAAATTACTTGATTAATTAAATTTAATTGAATTTTTTAGACGCATTTAAAACTTGTCGTTCTATACCTAACTGCTCGGTAAATCGCCCATTATCACTACTTCGAATTCGTTAATTTCTCTTAATCGATTTTCTGTTTGAATTTGTATGCCAAATTGTTTCGATTCCTTTTGACGTAGGGCTGCGGCTTTGTTTTCCATACTGGGGTACAGCTTAAAAAAATGTCACAAAATGTGGTCAGGTTTCGCGCGTAAAGCGTAAAGATCGCTTTGCGAGTCTTGCATTCCCAAAAATTGGATTTGTGGTTTCCACCACAATTTGCACATTTCAAATTTTTGGGATCCTTCACAGGACAGCTGTCCTTGGCGTGAGAGGAATCGCCACAATGCATACATTTGGCATCCATGTGACAATTTTTTGTTCCATGACCCCATCCCTGGCCTTTACGGCACTGGGTGAGCTGTTGAAAATTTCCTCCAGTCTTCCTAAAGTGTTCCCACTTTACTCTGACATGGAGCATAAGACTAGCTTTTTCTAATGCCTTAAGGTTATTCAGTTCATTTGATTTAAAATGAACTAAATCAAATTCATTAGAAATCCCTTTGAGAGAATCGCCAGGTTGGGATTTCATTTGCATTTTTATTACTTGAGCTGGTGTAACTCCAAGTAATTTAATAATTTCTTTTTTGATCTCGTCCAGGGATTCACCACTGGCCAGACCTTTTAGGATAACCTTGAACAGACGTTCATTTTTGGTGTCATACGTAAAAAAATTGATGCCTCTTTGAGTAAGATACTCGAGGACAAGTTTGAAACCGATCAAGGTTTCAGCCAGAACACGGCATTCACCCCGACGACCAATTTGAAACGAAAATTTTGAATCTTTAATGAAATTCGTGAGTTCCTTACGGATACCAGGAAAATCAGAAGTTGTTACCACAATAGGTGGTACCTTTTCTTTCCCTATATTAATTCGGGAATGTTTTAAATTTTGCCTGACTGACGGATCATTCTCATCATCGGTAAGAATATCATATTGATTGTTTAAATCAATATCGTTAGAAGGGGAATCACGAGATTGTCCCTTTCTTTTGCGTTTAGGCGCCATATTCTCCAAAACGAGTACCTATACGAGTTCTTTAGGAATCTGAGGGACCGAAAAGGAATTTTTAATTAGGAATTTAAACGTTTTCTCCTAATCAACTTCCAAGCTGATTCTTCAAGAATCCGAAGGGTCGAAGAGGAATTTTCCAAACCGATATGGACTTGGAAGTCGGATTACCTCGCGTAAGGTCCAGACAAGGATCGAAAAGGAATAAGGGTAAATTAAATAAAGAATTTGCAGGTAATGTTTAGCACTGAAAAGTGCTGTTTAATTTTGTTCTAGCTTTAGGTAGCAAGAATACTTCCTTTAGCAAAAAGAAAATAGAACCGCACGGCATGAGAGCTCGATGCGGACTGAGGTTTCGCGCGTAAACATCTCAGTCGTTTCTCCAAACATTTTCTAAATATTTGCACCAATCGATCGGACATATTTCTACGCGTCGATTCCAATAATGAAAACTATTGATTTTTTACCGTAAAATAACGCAAATTTAAGGTGATGTCTTATAATGTCGATTTTTCAGAGTAAATTTACCAAATACACTGTACTTCCTAGCACAGATTTCATATTTAGGTAAGGAACGTCTCCTAGGCAGCCACGAAGGTTATAAAAGGGGTACACCTTCACGTTTTGCTTTAGTATTTCGGCAGTCGTGGCGCTGTGCAGTGGCTGTAGAAACGTAGTTGGCGGCAGCAAGCACCCAGGAGGGTGCACTGGCAAGCAGTCGTTGCCCAGGAGAGCGTTGGTGCAGTTGGCTGTTGGTGCCTGATGTCTACGAGTTGGCGGGACAAAGCCGTCCGTAACGAGACAGGAATCAATCAATCAACAAGAAAGAAAACCAAACGGACTCGCAAACTATTTCTTCCTTGTCAACTACATCCGTCCTTTTCAGGACGACCAAATCAGTTTGTTTGGTTGAATTTTTCATTTGTGATGTTTGTAATTAAACTACCGCGTCACGGCTGAACATAGCATTGATTAAACATCGCGTCCTGGACTATATCACAAAGAACGTTGAACAACTAACGAACGAAATTCTAGAAGGGATATTTCGAGCTGAACTGCGACACGTCAGAGGCCGACCATATGGTTGAGTTCATTGTAGTTCCTAGTTGTGCATAGCGGATTAGTTGCTGGTAGTGGCAAGCAAATTAGGCATATTTCTGTTAAGACTTTTTTTTTTTCTTTATTAAAGAGACTTTTAGCCTCCTGGGCTAGTTCGTCTCTTGTTCTGTTAAGACTGATAAAAACTAATTATTATGGCGCAATAACAGAAGTCCCTCCCCTTGATGCAATTTGTATCGCATTGACTTCGTTGGTACCGCCTTCTTTCGTGCAATAGCATCCGACGCCATTACTAGCTCTTAGCAGAAAATTTGATTTAGTCTTACGGTAGTCGTAGTACTGTGCAGAGCAAAATCTGCTATTGCAACGCAGTAGGCGTGCGAGCACACTGGAGGGTGCACTGGTGAGTAGTCGTTATCCAGAGAGGTTGGTGCAGTTGGCTATTTGGGCCGATACTCCCGTCAACCTCGCTGCTATAAAGAAGGCTGCTTAATCCTACGAGTTGATGGGAAAAAGCCACCCGTGACAACAACGGGACAAGAACCATCCCACGTCACCTGCAGATGGCCACCCGCACCGACGAGGAGCTGAACCAAGAAAACCAAAGTTCAATCGCGAACAATGTTTCTTTCCCGTCAACTATATCCGTCCTTTTCAGTACGACCAAATCAGCTTCCTTATTAGAGGGTTTGTTTGGTTGAATATTTCTCTTGTGCTGTTTGTTATTTCAATCATTCGATAGTAATCAAATAATTTTGAGAAAGTGAAATGTCGCACCATATGGCATAGTTATCTTCTACGCGTAAAAGATTGTGGCCCTCTCAACCATCGTAGAAAATACAACCGGGGCCGTATCATTATTATAACCAAACGATCCTTTTCAGGGCCACCAAATGCTATCTAAAGAGTTAACAATAGATTTTTTTTACATATTTACTTCCCAATGCTGGTCTATCGTTCATTTAGCACTATTTCGACATAGCCGTCTATTGGCAATAATAGACTTTGAATTCCCAAATAGACCACAACCATCTACAACGCAATAAGGATAATGATTTCCAGATAGTCGATGATATCAACAGAATATGCTCCGCTTCACCATCTCGGAAGCCCACCAGTTCCAGTAGCAAGGTTCGGTAGAAAAAAAAAGAAGTATAGCACCTCATCTACCGGGTGCTGAAGCATTTTAACCCGGTTCTGACACTAGAAATTAGAAGAAGAATTAGTATTTTCCATTTAATTCCAACTACCTTTGCTCCGACAAAACCATTCTAAGAGAAGTTGAGACAACATTCAAATCTGTTTTACAATCCACTCACGACGACTATTTATCCGAAATTCAAGCAAGCATCAAACAGGATCCAACACGTTTCTGGGGTTTCGTTAGAAAACTGAGATCCTCTGCTAGCATCCCTTGCAACATAACATACGAGAAGGCTCGTGCTAGCTCTAACGCAGAAGCCGCTAACATCTCTACGCCGAATTCTTCGAGAATGTATTCAGTAAGTCGTGTCCTGTACCTCGTTACAATTGCTTCGCGCATATTCCTTCGCACAACATTAACTTTCCCGTCATCCAATGCTCCTCTGATGAAGTGCTGAATGTCATTCACAATCTCGACTCCAAGAAAGGACCCGGAACAGACGACATACCACCACTACTCCTGAAAAAGTGTGCTATGGGCCTCGCAGCCCCCGTTACGATTTTATTCAACCGATCGCTTAGCGAAAAAAACATTTTCTTCCGTTTGGAAGAATGCTTCTATCGTCCCAATCCATAAGTCAGGAAACGTCAACCGAGTCGCAAACTATCGTGGTGTTTCCATACTGTGTTGTTTAGGCAAAGTTTTCGAAAAGTTGATGCACAATGTCCTCTACACAGTAGCCGCACCGTTAATATCTGATAATCAACATGGCTTCATGAAACATCGCTCAACAACAACAAACTTGATGTGCTACGTTACCTCACTGTCCCGAGAAATTGAATTGGGAAGGCAAGTGGACGCGGTGTATGTCGATGTTGCTAAAGCATTCGACACAGTTCCTCATATTTTGATCATTGACAAATTCAAACACATCGGCTATCCTGACTGGCTAACGAAGTGGCTTTTTTCATATCTCTCTGGCTACACAGCGCACGTAGTGGTCAATTCATCAAGATCTCGTCAACTCAACATCACGTCAGGAGTACCCCAAGGCAGCGTATTGAGCCCGCTGTTATTTAACATCTTCGTTAACGATTTGTGCTTGTGCCTCTCGTCGTTCAAACTATCGTTCGCCGGTGATCTCAAATCTTTTCGCGTAATACGTTCTCCACACGCCTTACAAAAGGACATTAACACATTGTTAATCTGGTTTAGCGACAATGGCATGCGTGTTAATAACGATAAATGCAAAGTTATATCCTTCACTCGCTCCAACAATCCCGCTCATCACTAGTACAGCATGGGGTCCACGTATCTGGATCGTGTGGCTTCAATCTGCGACCTGGGAGTTACCATCGATGCCAAGCTACAGTTCAATCAGCATGTGGGAATCACGACTGCTATAGCCTTTTTAGTGTTAGGGCTAATCCGACGGCACGCCTTTGAGTTCCACTCCACGACATCTATGCTTTAAAATCACTCTATTGCAGTTTGGTAAGGAGCATCCTCGAGTATCCGGCCCCCGTTTGGTCTCCTTATTATGTGGCACCCATCGTTTCTATTGAACGTGTACAGAAGAAGTTCAATCGTTTCGCACTTCGTTCACTTCCTTGGAATGACCCGGACAATCTCCCTCCGTACTCGGCAAACTAATAAGTTTGGAACTACTGACAGTCAGGCGTGTTAAAATGCAGCGTCTGCTGGTTTTTGACATCCTAATCGGCGTTATTGACTGCCCTGCGCCGCTTGAGCAGATTTCACTGAACTTTCCTCCTCGTCGACTTCGAAATTATCCGATGCTTGCTGTTCCTTATCACCGCACTAATTATGGGTACAATAATCCGTTAGATTCGTGCCTTCGCACTTTTAATTCTGTATGTGACGAATTCGACTTTGATATGTCCAAAAATGTTTTTAAAAATCGAATAAGCAGAATTGTTTAGACTTAAAGTTATTATACAGGTATTCCACTAAACAGCTCAAACCCTCTAGGATTCCGATTCTGTCGTTTTCCAAAGCGTCGTCCAAAGCGATAAGCATTATGAACAGCTTCGTAAATGACATTTCCGAGCGGATTGAAAGCGTAGCTGGCCGACTGCCTTAAAACAATTGGCGGTTGGCCCTGACGTCTCTGGAAATTCAAACCGCCTTTCGATCATGCTGTCGGGAGAGCTAGCCAAACACGAGGTTTCCGAGCGAACCGAAGCCAAACCGAAGTAAAACATCTTCAAGCCGAAATGACGTGGTGGCAGTAGCTGTTCCCTTGAACCCAAAATGACCCTTTTCAGGGCCATCAAAACAACTGGAAAGAAAGTTGACATGTCTTTGGGAGTATGTTGGGGGCTTGGTTTTGGGGTGTTCGATTGCGAAAAAAATATCTTTCGTGTGCCAAAGCCGTAATGTTTTCGACATTTGCATTTTTGGCATTGTTGTACACACATGGGCCTAGTAGAAACCGTATGAAATTGGAAGTGAACGAAACCAGCCTCTTGGGTAAAAGTTTCCCAAATGACCAATAACTTATTCGCACTACAAGGTATATTACGTGATATTTTGATATCATATGACATACATATTATTTCCAGTGAATGCAAGATGTATGAATTTAGATACCAAGACAGGCTATATCAAATAATAAAGGTTGTAGTGCGAACGTTTAGTGTATGGGAATCAAATTTGGAACGAAACCAATTTCGGCCACCCTTTAATCAATCAAGTGAGCTAGATGGAAGAATCCAGGTTGAAAAAAGAAGAAGACACCGAGTGGTGATAAATCTGACAGCTCCCATGTTAAAGTATAGGACGAAACTTTTAAAATGATTCTAGAAAATTCAAATAAAATTCTAATTAAGAGCGGTTTGTTGTATGATGTAAGAAAAATCCAAAACTACTAAATAAAGACATTTTCAGAAAAATAAAAAATAAATCAAAATAATGCCCCTATTCTGCAGTTTAGGATTTTTCTTACATCATACAACAAACCGCTATTAATTAAAATTTCATTTGAATTTATTAGAAGCATTTTAAAACGTTCGTCCTATACTTTAACATGGGAGCTGTCAGATTTATCACCACTCGGTGTCTTCTTCTTTTTTCAACTTGGATTCTTCTATTGCACATTGCTGCGTAGTCCTATACGTCACCATTGCGCACAACTGCATTGGGCTGTACCTTATAATTATTGATTCATGCAGTTCGATAAGATAAAGACTAATTTTTGAAAATGTCAGACATTATAATTCTCGAGTAACTTATGATAAAGGCCTAAAAGCCATTTGTAAACAATGACTTTAAACGTTGATATCTCACGAATCACGAGAATCCCAGCAAATCCAGCAAATCCATATGGTAGAACTAACATTCTTCTACGAAATGCTGCTTTCATTTAACGAGAGGGATTTAAGATTCAAAAGAAATCGACATTTAAAGTCATTGTTTACAAATGGCTTTCAGGCCCTTAACATGAATTATGCCTTGTACAGACATACAACGTACAGCGTTGTACTCCTTTAGTCTAGTCATGTTTTTCTGTACTGGATTAAAGTATTTGACAGTTCGTACAACGCTGTACGTTGTATGTCTGTACCAGGTATTACTCGAGAATTGATTATGTTTAAATTTACATTAGACAAGCAGAAGCAGAGACAGCAAATCGCCATATCGTCAGCACTGACACTTTTGAACAATAACAATAACAATCGGCAGGCTGACAGTGTAAGTAGCGCCCGGACAATCATTGCCACGCGAAAGAATCTTAGAGCTTAGGCCTTTATTAGTTAGCTATACGGAACTAACGTCTTGGCATCTAATTAATTTAAGGCCAATGTGATCGAGTTCTCCAAACGGACTCACGTTCAAAACCGCTCCCAGGGTGTACCTTCGCATTAGGCCAACACACTCAAAAACACTAATGCTATTTTAGGAATGTCATCGAAATAATGTCTAAGGCAGTTGTTTTTCTCAACTTCGAACTCTCTTGGGTAAATGTTCTACCGCAGTTTCATCGTCTTCACTTTCTTCGTCAGAGAACTTCTGACTCCTGCTGCCTGCCTTCCGTTGATACACAATTCCATCGAACTTCAACCCTTCCTGCAAAGAACTACCCACAGTTCCGTCATCTTCCTCCTCCCGATCAATCCACGGTGACATCTCCTTCAACAAGCTCTTCATTTTCATCCCACCAGGATCGTCCTTCCATATCACATTGAACCGAACCGTCTTAGGAAGCAGATAGCGCAATAAGTCCTCCAATTCATTGTAGCTGGCATGGTTCGAGTAACAAACGGAGAACTCCTCCCCGTTGATGCCCTCTCGCAGTTTTCGCCAAATGGCATCTTCTGGTTTTAGTCCTCGCCAGCGTAGTGCCGATGGACGTATCATTCGGATGAACTTGCTATCCAGTTCTGGACGGCAATCCAACTTGCCATGGCGATTGCAGGCATGGATCCGACTGGCACTGTCGGCCGTAACAACATTGTCCAAGCTTGCAAGGAAGCGATAGCTTTGGAGTTCTTCGTGCTTCACATGGATCTTTTGACCAAGACATCGTGCGAGTTCCATGAATAGAAACTCCGAACCGTAGAGAGCAGGGAGTTTGATGGTAATTACATTTTGGGGATTACGTGACAGCCACTCCTGGGCCAGGGAGGCGATTTTGGCAAGACTCTCCGACTGGGGTGGGAAATAACGATACTGAGGGAGAAAGAATGTCGTGTCTAGATAGACGACGTCCGGTATGAGGTTCCGCAGGGGTACGATGTTCCGGAGATCTTTCGGCGACAGCCGGAAGTCACCGGTATAGAGAATTTTGCGATCGTTTTCGAAAAGAAACATCACCGATCCGGGACAGTGCCCAGCTGGGATGACCGTGACGTGTAGTTCGATTGAATTCAACTGGATTGAAAGGGTTTCTAATGGGGGAGCTTTGCTGATTACGGGGACGCGAGATAAGTTTCATTTTGACTTACCCCCGATTTGAAGTGGCCTCACATTCTCGATCAGCTGCGGGAAACGATTCCTCAGAAAGACGGCCGATATGGAACTGGTGTACAGTGGCCCCGGGAGTGGATCCGGTAGATGGAGTCCCTGCATGTGGTCCATATGGCAGTGAGAAAGGAAGAACACTTGCGATTCGGAACGGTTCACTTCCAGGAACCGGTCGGCAGAGATACCCGGGATTTCCGGGAAAAATCCGGAGAATGTACTCATTGTTTTCGGGATTGTTACAAAGCAACGGGCATTGCGCGCGATGTACCCGCCAGTGTGAAACGAACTGATCAACAAAACTAAAACAAAAGTTCGTAGGCTGGCAGTAATGCTGTCAGTTGCACGTTTGTTGAAAGTCAATCAGAACAGCTCTAAGTTTTACTCAGCCGATAAAATTTTCGATGCAATCTCTGAGAAAAATTCTATCGTTATACCGACATTTAAATCATGATCAGGATGACTATTGCATGTAATGGGTACAATAACCATGAACATGGTGGAATTCACCACGTTCATGGCATTTTTGACTATGATCATGGTAACAAGGACAATTCCGACATTATGGCAAATGTTGGATCAACTATTTTTAATGGTCATTTTGACCATGATGGTAGTCGGTTTAAAATCACTATACTGCAATAGTCATCCTTACCCCCAATAATGGTAAAATTGACTATCAAATTCGTCTCTGTGATGTAACACTTTGTTTCCCTGAATAAAAATCTCATAATTTACAATTGAATATATTGCAACTATACAATAGAATCTATGGTATGTACAATCAATAGTATTGTTAACGAACGATAAAATGACAATAGGAGTTATTGTTACCACAATAGAATCTAATGTAAATTGAGACATCGACGAGGTTCAATCCCAGTCGACGTCGGGGTTTTTTCTGGGGCGAAACAATCTGGTCAAGTCTTCCTTCGGAAGGGAAGTAAAGCCATTGGTTCCGGCTCATGTTCATGAGTCTATAGCACTCTATAGGTAGGGTCCAGATTGCGGAGTCGTCTGGGCTAACTGCGTAGTATGGCGCTGCAGAGAGGATTCTGAAGAAATAGAGCGAATCCAGAAAGATCTAAAGTCGCTCTCTACTACTCTGAATCAAGGGAAGGAAGAAAGCGTGGACCACCCGTACCAAACGCTTCCATGTAGAGTTAAACAGTGTGATAATTTGTACTTTAGGAACGTCCATTAATTACGTCACGCCAAAATTGACTTTTATACCCCCCCCACCCCCTTGTCATGTTTTTTGTATGGACCTTCAAATTTTTAGCATGGATCGTCACGCTTTCTCAAACCCTCTCCCCTACTGCGTGACGTAATTAATGGACATTCTTTATCGTTGGGAGCATAGATGCTGAAAGATTAGTTTATGCTCCTTTTGCCTGTGGGTGAACATTTGGCATTTGAACCAAAAAGCGTGGCAATAATTGCCAAGGCTATAGCGCTTATCTCGCTCAATGGGAGGTCGGTGTCGTGGAAGCTGAAAATAGCATAAAACATATTGTGACGGAATGTTATAATATAAATTGAGAATAATATCAAGCCGAACAATTCATTAGTTCCTGAGTAACAATGAGAGATTCTTCGTTGACTTTCTCTTCGTTAATAGTTTGTCTATAAAACGATTTGCTTAGATGTTTTTGACGTATTGGATCCTTTATTACACTTTTATTTTACCGTACTGTGTGTAAAATACTTGAACATGTCCTCATACATGGCCGTAGAAACGCAAAGAGAAAGTCGACGAAAGAGAGTCTCTTAATGTTACTTAGGACCTAATGCATTGTTCAGCTTGATATGTGTACTGTCTGCACGAAGGAAAAAAATGAAAATATTCATACAATACTAGAAATTCCAAGGATGATCCAAAATTATATATTGTATAAAGAATACCTACATTTTCCATGGTAGGGTAACATTTCAGCATGCTGTTCTACCGGGGTCGCGCTGCCTACATTGCGTTGGTGGGACTGCCTCCTAAGGTATAGCTGACGAGATACAGCGTGTCTTACTCAGCCGCTGGTGGACAGACCTTCTGGTGAACAGACGCTCGGCACGCACCTCCTCAATCTAGCTGAAGTCAGAAGGACAACAGTGCCCAGGCTGCACTACTTGTTAAGTGCGCAACCCTTAGCTGGCGGTCTTTGTCATCTCTTGACCCGTGGAAGCATGAGGTAGAAACTTGTGAGGATCAAAGCTATGTTGCGGGGACGCACGCTCCATCACAGTTGTCGACTCATAATTTTGCAGCCCATCTGCACCACACACGAACCCGCCGCTTTCGATTAAAAAGCTAGAATTTTGATTTTTCCGTTCAGAGACCGTTTTCCAGAACACTACAGGATTATCAGCATGCTCAATAACAAACCTGAGCCGTTTGGCTTTGTTTGCATTGCTGATAAATGGGCGCTTCCGGGCAACTTTGTTAATCAGACCATGTGCTACAAGACGGCGACAAACAGTTCGACCAAAAACCGATAGCTGAAGGTTTCCTGGATACGGACAGATACTTTTGGATTTTTATTGACTTCGCGCATGAACTTGATGTCTGTTCGTGTATCCGTTTTGCGCAGGGGCTCTGGCAACCTCTATCCGTTACTAGCGTTTGACAGTATGCAACATATCACGGGCCTCATTTGAATAAGGGCTGTTTGACGTTTGTTCCACGGCACAGTGGCAAGCAATGAATCTTTGATGTTGATCACAAGCAAATGAATTTCGCCAGCTCCTTGTCAAAAACCAAGGAGCTGGCGAGAATTCATTTTGCTTTAGCCAACATCTCTAACATCCAAACATCAAAAGATTCATTATTTGTAAACAATACTGCCACCATGCCCGTAGGAACAACAGTGACGGGCCTTATTCAAATAAGGCCAGGATGTTGCATACTGTCAAACGCTAGTAATAAGGATAGGTTGCCAGGCCCCTGTCAAAACCAAGGAGTTTCGAGAATCATTTGTAGCCAACATCTCTAACATGCTAACATCCAAACATCAAAAGATTCATTATTTGTAAACAATACGGCCACCGTGCCGGTAGGAACAACATCAAACGGGCCTTATTCAAATAAGGCCCGTGATATGTTGCATACTGTCAAACGCTAGTAACAAGGATAGGGTTGCCAGGCCCCGTCAAAACACGTCAAAATATTAAAGCATAAACAATCGAGGGGTCTTTCGGCGGAAACTTATCGAAAAACATATCGATTTTTTTAAGAGGGCAACTTTTTTTCGATTCAATTTAATTTTTTGTTCTTTAGCAGAACTCTTTTTTTATTATTTTTCCATAAGTGAAACCTGAAAATGATATAAATAATAAGATACCAAAAAAGACTATAGTGTTCACCTAAATTTGAAACCAACTCAAATAAATTTTAGCTACCTTCGAAGTTCTAAAATAGGTTACGAAAATTTTCCATTGATAACACCATAAAAAACAGCATTTTTAAGCCTTATTTCGAAAAAAAATCAACGAAACAACCTCTTTTTCCACAGTTTATTAGTAAGTTTAAGCAGTATTACAGATAGGTATCGAAAAAAGGTAGTTGCTTACACATATTCTAAAGGTTAATGTTCACCAGAGGACGCCCTACTTCCAGAGTTTCTTGATGGACATATTCTTCCTCGGAGTCCTTCTGCATCACCTTGGCGACGGCCATCTCGAAATCCTCCTGAGTAACGTGCACGCGACGCTCTCGAAGGGCGTACATTCCCGCCTTCGGTACAGACGCCCTTCACCTCAGCTCCGGAAGCGCCCGGCATTAGTTCGGCAATCTTGCGCAGGTTGATACCACGCGTCAGGTTCATCTTTCGCGAGTGAATCTTCAGAATGTCCAATCGAGCTTCCTCGTTTGGTGGGGAATTCAATCTTTACGATCGATACGACCGGGACGCAGTAGAGCCGGATCCAGGATGTCAATACGATTGGTAGCCATGATGACCTTGATATTCTTGGTTGCCTCGAAACCGTCCAGCTGATTCAGCAGCTCCAACATCGTACGCTGTACTTCAGAATCACCACCGCTACCGCTCTCGATACGGGATGATCCGATGGAGTCGATTTCGTCCATAAATATGATAGATGGAGCGTGCTCCCTAGCCATAACGAACAGCTCTCGCACCATTCGAGAGCCTTCGCCGATAAACTTCTGCACCAACTCTGATCCAGAAACGCGAATGAATGTACACTCGGTATGATGCGCCACAGCCCTGGCCAGAAGCGTCTTTCCAGTTCCGGGTGGTCCATACAGCAGCACTCCCTTAGGCTGAGCAATACCCAAGGCATCGAACAGTTCCGGATGCTTCACCGGTAACTCAATCACCTCCTTGATTTCTTTGATTTGCTTATCCAATCCACCAACCATCTCGTACGTTGAATCCGGAACCTTTTCCACCATCATCAGCGACACCAGCGGATCGACTTTATTTGGCAGAATCTTATGCAGCGTGTAGCTTTCATTCCGCAGTGCCACTCGACAGTTCGGAGTCACATCGTTGATATCAATGTTCTTGTCGATGTCAACTACAAACTTTCCCTCCGGGTGCACCTTAACCAGGACCTTCTTCTTATCCATCGGCTTCACTACCTCTCCCACGTAGCTGCCCTGTTCCTGCAGGAGTTGTAACTCCTCGCGAAGCATACGGACCTTAGCATTCAGCTCATTACGTTGAGCCTGAAGACGGCGCAGGTTCTGATTCTTCTCAGCCACAATCAACTGTAGCTCCTCAATCTTCTGAACGTAGTACGACCGGAAACCTTCCCCTTTCTGGGTGTCCACTTCCATCTACGAGTCAGAAAAAAAACATAACCATAACAAAGAAAACCAAACCAACAGTAAACACGGATGTCTACTTGAAACAACTGAAATCCAGCAATAATTTCAACTCACCTTGGAAGAATTGGTCATTCTGCTTTAGTTGACCGGAGCAGCTCAACGAAATGAAACGATTTTACACTATTCCTCTGGATTTTTGTGCGGCCACTGTTTTGTCGATTGCCGTCCAAATTATTGCAAGCTCATCTCACTTCGGTACTTCGGGAACAAACCGATGATGAAACGTCAGATTTGCTTAGCCTGACAGTTCTCTCTCGAGGTTTGCTTCGCAACGTTGGCAATTCGTTGGATTAGGTGTCGAGCTGGTATCGGGATGACATTGAAACATTTCAGGGTGCACGGAGAAAAATAACTGAATCAAGTGAGACAATATCGAACCATCTGGGCACTCCGTTCCCGCATAACGAAAAACTATTTGCTATATAGTCAAAACTATATTTCGAATGTAAGATATATTATCACATTTAATGTTATTGTTATCGATTAATTTTGTCTCATTTTCACAATACAACCACTACATTAACACATATTGTTAATGTTTGTCATATTGTCATTGAAAGGTTTTTTATTGTCTGTACTCAGTCTAGATTATATACCAACTGTTTGGCATAGAGTACAGCAAAAAATTTGTTCGTGAAAATTGCCATATTTTTATGGTAACCTAACTTAACCGCCTATTCAGCCTATTGTTATTTGGCCTTTTACCATCTGACATATTGTTAAAACTATATATGAGGTTGTTAGTTTATCGTTATCAACTATAGGAGTAAATGTCGCAATAATAACCGAAGCGGTCGTCAACAATAAGGAAAATGGCCCAGGAATGGTTTGTGATTATGCGGGTTTACCTACACAGGAAATAATCCACACATATTTAGGTCGGTATCATGTTCAAAAGAAACTTCTTTTTCTATTCAAAACCCATGTTAAATTCCGTTTGCCGAAACGGAAAAGTAAAGAATCGAAAAGAAATTTTTGCAGCAGTATCCACCTGAAAAGAACGAAAAATAAATTGGAACTTGCAAGGTTCCCACGCAAACTAATGGGAACTGTCACTTTTACTTTCGGAAAAATATTCCGCTTGATTATTCCGTAAGTGAAGGTGACATTTCGTTCCATATAGATTAATTGTCAAAATTCCGCAACCTCTTTACTTTATAGGTAAATACTGGCCTCTTATTGGCAAAAATCAATGTAGGCTTCGAAAAATATCTAAACTTTCTAGTTTAAAGTTCATACAAAATCGATATTCGTCTGGTTGACGCATAGCTTCGTATAGTGTAAACTTGAAATATAAAGGGCCTAGTATAATGTTGAAATATGTGTGCGTAGTTTAATGGCGATTTGTTTGAAACTCAGAATAAAATGTTCTCCCGCTCTGGACTTCTTTTTGTTTTCTCAAATTATAACCAACAAACTACACGAATTAAAAATTCACAACGATAAGATAACAATAGGATTAACACAATAGAATCTAATATAAATTGAGACATCGCCTATAGAAAAGGGGGTTTGTTTTTTCCTTTTTTTCCGAACAAATTTGAGTCAATTATTAATTTAACTTTAGACTAAAACAAACTTGTTTGTTGAGTTCAAGAAAAAGAATGCCGTTTATTAGTATCGTCTATAGATTTTATAAAATTAACATTTTACATTCAGTCAACACATAGATAATTAAAGGTAATAGAATACAAATACAGAATGATTATCTAGCTAGGCGTCGGAGGCGTTACTTTTACAACCATTCGTCGTACAGTCTTCTGATTGGTTCGTCGGCGTCGGTTTGAGTTAATTAGACAAGGAAGGATTAACTGTCGCGTCGTTCTATTCTATTGAGTGAGAGAAAGTATTCAGCTTGAGAGCGTGGTAAGTTTAAGTCAATCAGAACAGAATGTTGATCAGTGGGTCACTGGGTATGTCGTTACTCGCTAATGTGAGAACTAGAACAGAAAGTAGAATTGCTGTGTAATGTCAATCGCGCGCGAGAACCTCGAGGTGACGAAGTTGGTTCGAGTTGAGTGGTGTTGAAAGAAATAGAATGCATGTGCTGTGGGAAATGGTTTGGAATAGGATGATGGGAAATAAATTATGCACTCTTCTAGTATGCATGTTTGTACTTGGAGGGTTTTGAAATATTATCATGAAGGTTTGGAAATCGTCGTTTGTCACCTAAGTTGAAGTGATTCTAAGGAATTCGTCAGCATGGGAAATCATGATAGTTGCGTACAGCACAAGACTCAAGATTCTCAATATCTTTTATTTGTATTAAAAATCAATAGTTTGGTTCGAAATAATTGAGTCAAGTGTTTTTTTTGTTTAAGGTTTTCCCGAAAGTACTTTTCTTGCATCACGGCCATTGCTGTTTCAGCCCACACGAGCAGGATTTTTAACTTTTTATTGTTTCCATTGATGCTTCCTAGGCAGTTCAGCATATTCCATATCGTTCCGCGATTTGTGCCCAGCGTTCGATGCTTGGTTCTGGAAGGTATTCCGGCTGAAGTATGCTCCAAATAATTATTGGTGTTTCCTGTACTATTCTTTTTAACGTTGTATGAGCCCTCAAAAAAATAGCACGAGATCGCCTTCAGGTTGCAACCTGTTGCATAGTATCTAACATTAATCAAATAGGGCTCTATCAGTTTTTGATGGCACTACATAAATGAGAAAGAAACATTTACCTGACCAAGATTAATAATCTCTCAGTCGGAGGAGTTGGTAATCGGAAATTAGTGTTTTGTTTTCGTATTGATCCTTCGATCTTTTTCAAAAGAATAATGAATGTAAATTTTCGCATTCTATTACAAGAAGAAACTTATCGTCATCCAGGTTTAGTTCCCGAAACATGTTGAAATCCCTATATCTTGGATTTAATACCAAAGAGGAGGAACCCAATATTTTCTTTTTTTGGTTTTTTTTAACATGATTTTGGATGAAATTTAATAAATTCAAAGCGGATGAATCGTTTTCGTCACTCTCCATCGTGACAATAATAAAACGCTATTTTAGTATATCTCAAATTAACGTTCGTTCATTTTCAATGTGTTGCGGTTGTGATCTTTGGTTGTTTTTGCACCTGAAGACAAACAAAGCAGTGCCACACAAATGCCGTCACTGTCACAGCATCGCAGTAGGCGCCTGGTCTAAGGCCGACTTATGAATGGATTTGGTTTCACATGACGTTATTAATAAGCATTCCTGATTACAAGTGTTGATATATACTAGTCGGTAATTCATTGGACCCATAATCTCAACGTTTATGAAATTCGCACTGCCCAAGCACAGCCATTCAAGCTTGAATCTCAGCGTGTGTAAAATTCCGCAACCGTCACTTTAAAACGAATCGCCAAATGACAATAAGCAACTAGCAAAAAGCAAATATGCCAGTTTTGTAGCCGTTATATGGCATCTTATTGCACGTCAAAACATCGTGTCAGTATCGGGAGTCGTGGGGCGAACGTCGGCGTGATATTTTGACATGCAAGCAGATTCCGCAACTTCAACAAAACAGTGGGCACCTCGACTAAGTGAGCTACGTGGCGTTATTGAAGAATCAATTGCTAACGCTAGCGATTGCTACAGATTTGAAAATTTACACAAAGTTATCGACTAATTTTGGTCTTGCTTGAACGTCTGTCTGTGGCCCAAGTAACCACGAGGCTGTAATAGTATGCATATATAGGGCATACGTATTACGTCTAGTGCATCATTGAAGTTGGATTAAAGCTAAAAAGGGCCCCACTATACTATATCATGCTATATCTAAGCTATATAATGCTATATCTTTTGTAAAGCCATAAGACATTGCTAAAGTAGCTTTATTGCATTGGTAATGCATCCCTACATTCTTAAGCTAATCTAACTCTTCATTACTTGACAACTGTTGAATTGATGCGATCCCGCATTACCAATGTTGATTTTGGGTTGAATAAGTGCAATAATATAATGCTTGTGATTACTTGGGTGATTTCTTATAGCATAATGGAATGTTATGAATATCGAATCTTTATTTCTCTGAGTTAGAATTTCACATAATATTCATTTGTTCGTACATAAATAAAACCCTCTGAGAAATACATACGAAGTTTAAGGTCGGTATCGTATTCGAAAGATTTTTTTTTTTGCTATCCTAAACCCATGCTAAATTCTGTTTACTGAAACGGAAAAGCATAGAATCGAAAGAAAATTTCTGCAGCAGTATCCACCTAATGCTTTGTTCATACTACAGCGTTGCAACATTATACAAGGCTATCTTGATGACATTTTCCTTGTAGATACTTTTTAAAAAGCCGTTGTATTATGTTACAAGCTTGTAGTTTGAACAAGGCATAAACAAATATTACGCTTGGTAATATTAAACAAAATTCCGTAACCTCTCTTCTTTTTAAGTCTATACTGGTCTTTATGTGGTAAATGAAAAGTATGTGTGGCCACACATATATGGTTTATTCTTATCAATTTATAAACCTGGTTTATTCTTTATTCCAATGAATGGATAGATCGTATATGGTATAAACATAGAATTCTCGAGTAATTCGTGAATAGGGCCTAGAAACCAATTGTAAACAATGACTTTAAACGTTGATCTCGCTCGAACAACGAGAGCCCTACAACATCCAACCACATTATATGGAAGAGCAAAAATTTCCCTACCAGATGCTGCATTTAATTCACAAGAGTGCTTAGAGATTCGTAAGAAATCAACATTTCTCGAGTAATTCATGATTGGGGCGGGGCCTAAAAACCATTTGTAAACAATGACTATGAACGCTGAACTCTCACGAATCACGAGAATCCCACTATATGCTGCTACTCAATATGGCAGAACTAACTTTCTTCTACCAGATGCTGCTTTCATTTCACGAGAGTGATTTAAGATTCAAGAAAAATCGACATTTGAAGGCCAGTGTTGACCTAAAAAGTAAAGAGGTTATGGAATTTTGTTCAATATTACCAAGCGGAATTTTGACAATTGATTTGCTTGGAACGAAATGTCACCTTCACTTATGGAATAATCGAGCGGAATATTTTTCCGAAAGTAAAAGTGACAGATTCCATTAGTTTGCGTGGAAACCTTACGAATTTCCTTTTTATTTTTCGTTCTTTTTATGTGGATATATACCCCAATAAACATGTACTATTCAGGAACGATATTATAAATGGTGTGACCATACCACTTATAGTTGGGATCATACCCCGAACTGGTGGTTAGGCACTTCTTATGGTTGGTGATTATGCGGGTAGTATACTGCTGGTGGATATAGTATACTGCTTCAGAAATTTATTTTCGATTCTTTACTTTTCCGTTTCAGTAACGGAATTTAACATGGGTTTGGGATAGAAGAAGAAATTTCTTTCGAACATTATACCGATCTTAAAGACATTGTCTTTTAGGCATTGGCTTTTAGGCTCTTAACATGAATTACTCGAGATTTAAACTAATTGTTTACACATTGCTTTTAGACCCTAATCATGAATAACTCGAGAATTTATGCTTGTTAGCATATTTGTTTTTCTCCATGTAGATACGGTAGTGTGTAATCTTCGATTGACCCACAGGAAATATTTCGGAACGTCAAAAACACTTCTCACGATTGAGAGACCAAAATCTCATCATCTCAAACATGAATCTCATCAAACAACACGCACGCCCGACGTCGACTGCTGAGGCTGTCTAGTTAGATTCCTGGCTGGATTGCGGTTCCCCGGAAATTTATAACTTTTAATTCATTTATCCCAAGTTCGTGTGCAATCCAAATCTTGTGTTTTTGGGTTCCAAGGAAGTGACCTGCTCCGTCGCGCCGAAACTAATTTTTCGTGCGTGGTGCGCCAACAAAGAGATTCTTCCAGAAAGTTATCACCACTTGAGACAGCGGAAAGAACGGCGGTGACATGAAACTGCCCAACATTCTCGTGACAGGTAAGGTGGATAGGGGAATCTCATATTTCCCATTTATATCCATTAGTGTACTGAGTAAATTACGCGAAAGTTTATTTATAGGAACCCCCGGCGCTGGCAAGACGCATCTGTGCAAGCGACTGGCAGAACAGCACGGGTTTAAATGGCAAAACGTGTCGGACATTGCCAACCAGAATGGATTCGTAGAGGAGTACGATGAGGAGTTTGAGTGTCCCGTGCTGGATGAGGACAAACTGCTCGACCACCTGGAACCGATCATGCAGGAGGGTGGCAATGTAGTGGAATACCACAGCTCGGAATTCTTCCCGGAGCGGTGGTTCCATGCAGTCTACGTGGTCCGTTGTTCCACCTCGTTGCTGTTCGAACGATTGCAAGCCCGGGGCTACAACGACCGTAAGGTCAAATCGAACATGGAATGCGAGATTTTTCAAATTCCGCTGGACGAAGCCAAAGACTCCTACCGCAGCGAGCTCATATATGAACTGCAGAGCGACACCGATGCCGATTTGAACGCCAATGTCAAGCAAATATGCGACTGGTTGGAGAATTGGCGGAGTGCCAACAAGAACAAAAAGCAGTAATAAGCACACTTTTACCCTTAAGCATAAGAGAAATCTACCTTCCACCGTTTTGAATCCCAAAAAAACGATCGAAAATGTCGTGTTTTTTTCTTTGCAGGATTTTTGCGTTCAGAATATTTTTGACCAATCATCCCCTGCGTTATGTTTGTTTGAGTTGAAGACACTCAAAACTATTTATGAACGTTTTTTGGCCTATCAAAATTGTTAAGTGTAATGAACTTTTTAAGAAAAATGGAAAATAATAAATTATTAAGATACAATCTACACTGAAAAACTGAAAAAAAAAAAGGATTTCTTTTATGTTCTGTTGAAGTTTTCCATGTGATGCAGACATTTATAAAAAGAAGATAGTTTAATTTATACATTCCAAGTTCGGCTGAAGAAGGGTCAGTCCGTTAGTGCACTTTTATATAATTGTATGCAGTTCCGGCGCCATTTCGCTACTTTTGTTTCATATATAAGTTAGTTTTATTTTGTTGTGTTTTGTCCTACTCGACAGAGAGAGCTCCTAACAAGTGGGTAAAAGGTGCCTACATTCCGTTGGTAGATTGAAATGCAATAAGTTGTAATTTGAATTCTACTAGTTTTGTTTGATTATACAGTACTCTCTGTCAGTGCTAACTATCAACATGTTTTAGGACTCGCTTCACCCTGTTATCTGTTTTTTGTTTTCATTATTTTTTCTACACGTCCTTTACAAAGGTGCTAGCTAATTACACTTTTATTTTTTACTGTGTTCGACATGGTGCTGATTCGGATATTTTTATTTTTAATAGAAAAGTCGATCCTTTGTTAATTTTTATAAGATACAACGGAATGACTATTTACAGTTGGCCCGTACATGATAACATTGGTAGAATAGTTTGTTTTTCTTGCATGGAGATATAATGAACTATTTAACAACTGAAAGGGCATTCAAGGGTCGAGAATGTTGCATTGAAATGGTTCTACACTGTTCTGTGATGGAACTGAATAGTAGTGGCTTGATAACGCATTTTAAAACAATTTTAACACGACTGACACCCAGTGAATCTACGTGAATTTGGCACATAGCTCGACTCTTGTAATCTTTAGATTTCAGTATTTGTTTGCCTGAATTGAAATAACCGTCTTTACTATTTCTGAAGATAGTTGCAAAATCAAAGAACCATTTACATGCAGTGTGGACGTGTCATACAGTTATTCGCCTCACTCCACAAGACTTTGACTCGATATTTTGACATGTTATGTGATGCCACACTTCCGCCACATCAGTGGGCGCCTCGACTTATGGGGATGTAGCGTAGAAAGCAGACGCATCCGTTTTCCAATCTGAAAGTCAAGGGTTCGATTTCCAATACAGTCGAATGTCTTTTCGGGCAGGACATTCATTCGACTGCCCTGGAGCATAAGCGTATCACAATGCTTGCCACACACAGCGACGATTGGGTGCTTTGCATTGGCAACGAAAACCCCTCAATTAAGAAATCAAAGAGCACTTATTTCAACACTAGCAGGCATAGTTCCATGGGCAGTATAAAGCCTAGAAGAAGAAGATAGTATATTCGCATAAGGCTTGATCGCGACAAAATCTGGACACCCCTAAATACGCATATCTCTGGAAATGCTTCATTAACGCATGAAATATTTCTCAGACTTATTAACGTATGTCCGTTCATTGTGAAAAATCATTTTTTGGTGATACTACAAGCTTTTAGATCGAAGATGGCGTCGAAAGAAGAGCAAGTGCGAAAAGCAATTGTGTGCGGTCGCAATGAAAATCTGGATCTGTCAGTAAGAAAACTTGCAAATTAGCTTGGTTTTCCTGCAAGCACTGTCCACAACGTTCTTAAATCTTTCGGTACACGTTTGACAACAGCCAGGAAGGCTGGGAGCGGAACAAAAACGGATCTCCGGAACCACCAGAAGGACGCGAAGGTGAAGAAAATATTGCAGAAGAGACCAGATCTTTCGGTACGTACTGTGGCTAGGAAAATAAAGACGTCCCCAACTTTCGTGCATACTTCCAAGCACCGGCAAGATATTAAGTCGTTCAAGGTGGAAACTTTACCGAACCGTAATGATAAACATAATGTGACGGCTAAAACCCTGGCTCGCAAGTTTCGCGAATATTTGACGAAGTTATTTATTTATTTATTTACATGGCATAACGTCACAATACTATAACATTGCCTGATACACAATATCCCTCAGTAATGCTCGATTCGTGGCTGCTCCTCCCCAATTCCTTGGTCACCTTGTACCCCCTAGGTTTTGCTCCACCTGGTCTGACCATCTTGCTCGTTGCGCCCCACGTCGTCTTGTACCAACCGGATTCCCGTCGAACACCATTTTTGCAGGATAGTTGCCCGGCATTCTCGCAACATGTCCTGCCCAGCGTATCCTTCCAGCTTTTGCCACCTTATGAATACTGGGTTCACCGGTGAGTTGCGCCAGCTCATGGTTCAGCTCCGCCTGTACTCCACCAAAGATGGTTCTTAATACCCGTCGCTCAAAAACTTCAAAAACTCAAGCGCTCGCAGGCCCTCTTCAAGCATTGTCCACGTCTCATGCCCGTAAAGGACAACCGGTCTTATTAGCGTTTTGTACAGGATGCACATTAGACGAAGTTGTCCTGCGTGATAATGGAGCAGCTTCCCGGAATGTATTATCATACTGACATGCAACAGAACGGCGTAGAGGAGCATTTCAGGACGAAGAAAAAGGCCAAGTTTCCTAAAAAACATTTGGTTTGGCAGACAATATGCAGCTGTCGTCGAGCAAGCCAAAGCTTCATCCCTACCGGAACGGTAAACATGGTAACAAGGATCGATTGTTACCATTCCTACGTTACAACCATAACGCTCCCTCGCTATTCTGGCCTGATTTGGCATCTTGTCACTACGCCAAAGTTGTTTTGGAATAGTATAAAGCGAATGAAGTCCAGGTTGTACCGAAAGAAGCGAATCCACGTAACTGCCCGGAGTAACGACCTATCGAGCGGTTTTGGGCTCTCGTGAAGAGAGAACTCACTCAACATAAACAACAAGCTACAAGTATAGAAAATTTTCGAAAATCTTGGACAAAAGCAGCTAAATCGGTTGCAGAGAAGTCTGCACAGACCGTAATGGCTGGAGTAAACTCAAAAGTTCGTAGTTTCTTCATGCAGTCTAATTAAGGAACAGTAATTTGTTTTAAGATGACTAATAATGCACAATAAATAAAAAAAAATGCATTTTGGATTGAACTAACAGCTAATTTGTTTTATTCCAGATTTAATCTGTCCAGATTTTGTCGTGAACAAGCCTTATCCTCATCAAATTGTTCATGGCACGAAGAAACTCTTAACAGTAATTGCAGTTGCTGTTGATAAGGGGCTACTCATAAGCCACGTAGACTTTTCTGGAGGGGGGGGGGGATCGACCATAGTCTACGCTCCATACAAAAATCAAAACAATCTATGGAGAAAAGTCTACGAGGGGGGAAGGGGGGCTCTGAGATTTTCAAAAATGAGTCTACGTTGTTTATGAACAGGCTCTAAGCTTCATCAGCTTTTCGTTACCACAGCGTTGATGCTACAACTCTACTCCTTGGTTAATAATGATTGGTTAAATGATTGATAGTCAATTTTACCATTATTGGTGGTTGGGATGACTATGGCAGTACAGTGATTTTAAACTGAATTTGATCATGGTCAAAATGATCATTAAAAATAGTTGATTCAACACTTACTAGAAAAAGTCACTTTTTGCGTGACATAATTAATGGACAAAGTTCCGTAACCTCCCTGCTTTTTAAAGGCCAGTATCGACCTAAAAAGTAATGAGGTTACGGAATTTTGTTCAATACTACCACAGAGAACAGACATCCAAGCTAGAGTGCCTTCCGTGTGTAAATTTCTGTAACTGCCATTTTAAAATTACAGCTTATTTCCATTAGTTTTGGTGATTCGTATGTTGATGGCGCCACCTGCGCGCCTTGAGATTTAATAGGCTGTCAATTTTAGTTTCGTGAAACCTAGATTAGGCGGCGCTGATTTTCCAACGGTTTACTTTTGAAAATATACACAGTAAATTGGGGAAAAAATGTTCGAGCCTGGATGTCTGTTCTCTGTGATATTACCAAGCGGAATTGATCCGCATGGAACGAAGTGTCACCTTCACCTACGGAATAATCGAGCGATTATTTTTCCGTAAGTAAAAGTGACAGCTTTGTGTGGAAACCTTACAAATTCCAATTTTATTTTTCGTTCTTTTCAGGTGGATACTGCTGCAGTAATTTCTTTTCGATTCCCGGCATTCTTTTGCCACTTTGTTTGGATGGAGAACCGGAATCCAGTGAGCGTCAAGCTCGGTATCTGCGCTCATTTATTTTGACTTCATTGGGTGACGCTTTTAATAAGAAAAGCAATACATTTAAATTGAAAAAAAACAAATCCTATCTGAGATATAGCACATTCAAACAAACGTTCAACAACATCTTGGACTACATCTTCAATGACTACTTTGCTCGTGTAAGAAATGGGGAAATCAGTTTCTTTCAGAATTTTCCACCCAGCGCAGGGACATAAAATTCAGTGTCAGACTTACATATCAAGTAACCAGCTTGGCATTTTTCCTTGCTATAGCTATCCAAACGCGCTCCTCTTCGTAGATTGTTTCCTATTGTGATGCTCTTGCCGCAGTTCAGACTCAGGCAAGTCGTCTAACTTATGGATGAAATACGCCACAACCGAAACGCTTTAGACGACGGGACTTTGCTCCGGATTTATCAGCAAACGCAACGTTCTCCGATTGTCGATTGGCAGACGAATTTCAACGTCCTAGAACTTTACCATCACGAATTCATGAACCTTCTACATTGCCGTATTCACCCAGTAGTTGCAAAACAGCAAAAATTAAGCTCCCGAATCAACTGATCTAAACGAAGCAAGTGCGATTCCAGTGCTTTTGCTCGACAAATTTATGCCATTACAGATTTTCTTCGAACTCCTCTTATCGTTGATCTATTCCAGATGACTGTCCATCCGCGATCGCATCAATCAGAACTGACTGACACTTTTTCTCACTGGGAATTTCAAGCTTACTACTCTTCCTACCTTCCCAGAAGTTTTCGTCTTTTACTCCCTTCTCGACTTACTTCCCTCACCTACCACTCTACAACCTTTGTTATGCGATGATCGTAGCGTTACATTCAAACGCTAGGATCAGCTCACGTTGTTCGAGCGTCCAAGTAGCAATGCGTCGTTGTATCTCTCTACTGGTGTCGCTGACCGTCGTCACTAATGAGCCCAGATACCCGAATTCGTCTACCAGCTTGATATCATCACCATCGAACTGAACTCAGCATGGACATAGTCATGAAAATTGCCTCCTCATGATCCTTTTTTTTTCATGTATTTTTTTTTTCGATGCTTTAATGACGAGTCCAAACTATAGACACTGTATATAGACCGGACAACGCAAAATCATACAATCTGCCAACCCTAACAAATGTCATAAATTTGAGCAATTGATCTGGCACCACTTGTATTTGAACAAACTAGAAGTAAACAGCGCAATAGGCTAAAAAAAGATTCGGTTTCGATGTTGGTAGTTTGTTTTGATTCCGTTTGAAAATATTCATTAAAAAGCATAGTGACAAGTGCCGTGTGAACAATGAATTGTTTGGAGCGAAATTGTGGTAATAACTCGCGTTGTGAAGTAAATTCTGTGGGTTTCTTCCGGTTTACAAAGAAAGATAATATAAGGCAGAAATGGCTTGCATTCTGCGGCCTTTCGACAGATTTTCAGATTCTAGGCAGCCATTGGCTGTGCAGTGTAAATACAAAATACTATAATTTGTTTTCTCCATTATTAATTATAACAATTACATCCAGTTACATTTTATATACTTACATTTACTGAATATGGAAGTGGAAAATCCCTTATTTGTTCAAAACTGACTTTTGTCAAAACAATACTTGATCACAATACTTGCTCCTTTAAAGTGAATCAAAATTTGACAGTCCGTTTGGCTGCATTTTTTGACACGTCGTTTGGCTGCATAAGACAATTGTTGTCCGGTCTATATACAGTGTCTATAGTCCCCCCCCCCCCTTAGCAGTCCGGATCTTAATCTGTTGAATTATTTGATTTGAGCACATGTTGAAAAAACATCTCGCCCTAATATAAAAACTCAGAAATCTATCATAACGCGCAGATGTCAGTATATATCAGAGGACTATGTTCGAAAGGCGTGCTCTATCATCCGGCATCGTCGTTAGCATGTCTATGAAAAAAAAGGAGAAAACATCGAGTAAATTCGTTTGAAAAGAATAGTTGAGCTCTAGAATGTTGATACTATTGCCAACAATCAATATGCAACTTGCGATTTGAAATTGGTTCACTGTTGTAGAACCCCTTGGCCCGAAGTACACCTTGAAGCCAGCACCTTGCTGTACATATTTGCTCCTTTGTTTTGATTTGCTGTGTTATTTTGACAGAATATTTGAGAGTGTGTTCATGTGAGTTCATTATTAGAGGCGCATCATTAAGCTTGGGATCGATGTTCTAGTACTGACTGAGCCAAAAAAAAAATCGTTTTTGTATGGGACCTACTGGTCTTAGAGTTAGTCTATGCTATTGCTAAAGTAAGTGGAAATACAATTTGAAAGAAATATCATAAAATTTCGCCATTTTTTCTGCCGCACCCTGTATGTCCAACAATTAATTAAACGTTAGTCAAATGGTCATGAGAGGTCACACCAAAAAAAGGGTCCATCAGGACAAGCTGACAGGTTTGTTCTGATTTGCTAAGCATGGCAAAACTGCGACTACATCACTTGTGTGTCACTCGAGCAACCTGAATGCTAAAGCAAATTTTCAATAGGTCGTAAGTAACAATGTAAACAAAAATGATGTTTTCTTCACGAAATGATAGCTTGGGTGCTCCTCAATATGAATTATATACAAAAGAGAGACTGTGAAGTCGAGTTATTAGTACGAGACACTGAAGAAGTCTGCACATTGTAGACGAAATACGCGTATCTGTCGAAGATAAGCAAAGGTAGTTGGAATTAAATGGAAATACTAATTTTTCTTCTAATTTCTAGTTACAGGTATTCCACTAAACAACTCAAACCGTCTAGGATTCAATTTACACGAACATATACTTTGTTCGTCGTTTAAAAAGTTGGTATATAATCCAGACCGAGAGACTATTAGAAACCTTTCAATGACAATATGGAATACATTAACAATATGTGTTAATGTAGAAGTTATACGGTGAAAACGAGATTAAACTACATATTCATAACACTAACTTGAAATGTGATAATCTATCTTACATTCGATATATTGTTTTGACTAAAATCTATATCCACATTAATCCGAACACCTTCAAATCATTGTAACTTTTGAAAAATTGCACGTAGGTATGAACAATTTCACTGTGATATAGCTGAGAGTCTATGATGAAAAAGACTATGATTGATGTTTACATTTCATGTTTAGTATTCGAGATGGCGACGAAAGGAAAACAAGTGCGCGTGCGAATTTTGTACGGGCGTACGGCAAATCCTGACTTGTCAATACGGGACCTTGCTAAAACATTGGATTTGCCTCCACTGTCACGATGTGCTCTCGGAACGATTGACGGCGGAGAGGAAACCGAGAAGTGACAAAAACATTGGACACGCTGATCCTGTCATGGACCGAAAGGTGAAAAGGATATTAGAGAAAATCCCAAATCTCTCCATTCAAACGGTGGCTCGTAAAATAGGGATGTCGCCTGGTTTGGTCCAAAAATCAAAACAACGTTTGGGACTTAAGTCGTATAAAGTAAAAACAGTTCCAAATCGGAACGAAAAACAGAACTTGGCAGCAAAATCACGGGCTCGACGTTTGTACTGCGAATATTTGACGAAGTTTTCATGCGTTGTTATGGACGATGAAACTTATGTCCTGGAGGATTTCAAGCAGCTTCCAGGGCTGGCTTTTTATTCTGCTATGGCCAGAAATGCTACAGCTGAGCATTTCAGAACGAAAAAGGCATCGAAATTTCCCAAAAAATACCTTGTATGGAAAGCAATTTGAACGTGTGGCAGAAAGAGTAAATCTTTCGTCACTACAGGCACAATCAACAAGAAGATCTATCAGAAAGAGTGTCTGCAGAAGCGATTGCTACCCTTCATCAAAAGTCACAAAGAAAAACCTTTGTTCTGGCCCGATTTGGCATCATGCCACTACGCTAAAACTGTGATGGAGTGGTACCAAGCAAATCAAGTGAACATTGTACCAAAAACCTTAAACCCGCCAAATTGCCCAGAGCTACGACCAATCGAGAGATACTGGGCTCTGATGAAGCGGAAGCTTTCTGGAGAGAAGCAAGGAATCAAAAACATCAAACACTTCCAGCAAATTTGTACAAAGACGGCTTCTACGATTTCTGAAGAGTCTGTACAAACCCTAATGGACGGAGTTAAGCGCAAAGGTCGAACATTTTATGCAAATACCAAATAACTAGGTTTTGTCTTCACGAACTGTTAAAACACATCCCATGAATCTGAAATAAACAACTACGACGGAAATAAAATGCGAAATTTATGTTTTATTCATGTTTTGAGGTGTCCGGATTATTGCGGAACAGACCTTATATAGTGATCTATTTTTCGTTATGCGGGTTGCTACTGGAATCAAGCTAACGGACAAGAATTCATCAATGGAAGATTCGAAAGGCGTTTGAACGAGCTTGACATGCAACGTCATAGATCTGCCGATTGCAACCCGCAGAAACATGGATAGGCGGAAAGAGTAAACCGCACTATCGTTTATTGAGCGCGCTGTTTATTATTCCGGGCGAACTGTTAACCAACTTGGAGCATAACCACGAGCCACGAGCCAGAGCAGCAAAGGGAAACGTGGGTTTCAAAATCTCGTGAAGTCATCCCTGGTAAGTTTCAAAGAAGAAACGAATGCGTATAATTTGTACGATACATCAACGAAGAAGATCTTCAAAAGCTTTTACGGTTCAGACGAATTTCGATAAAGTTACAGCCGAAGATGTTAAAACAAATGGAAGCGAAGGTGTTGACAAGATGAAAATTAAGCCGATGAAGACAACCTGGAAGACGAATCGCAGTTACAAGGAGCACGTGCTACCATTCAAGTTGAAATATTTGATATTTCCGAACAGTGGTTTTCCGCATCATAAAATCCCATCAGTCATCCAGTGGCAGACCTACCGAAGGTAAGTTGGTTTCATTGCCCAAGAGCAGTGATATCTACTTAAGTCTGAATGAGAACGTAAGGGCAAGAGAAGCAACGGATCCACGTACTCCGGCCGACACGTCTTCAATAACTCGATTCCACGAAATTACCATGAATTTAGTTTTATTTATGTTCAATTTCAACTGTTTGTACTTCAACCATCAACTTGGAGAACGTCAATCTGCATTCAAATGTAAAACGGCCTCATCAAGGCTTGTAGCTGCAATGAACAACGCGGTATCGTCAGCAAAAAGATTCATATAACACAATCGCAAGACTCGTCATTAATATATAGAATGAATAAAATGGGCCCTAATACACTCCCTTGTGGTACGCCAAGGCTGTTTTCTACAGGGCTCGAAATCTGTATGCAGAACCTGAAAATCTAAGGCGTTGGATTGTTTCTAACTAGGCCCAAGAAATCGTTTCAAAAGCGCGTTTCAGATCCACGTTTTCCGCTTTACGCTCTACGTTTTCCTCCATTTTGCTAACACTAAATTTAACGCGGTTCCATAAGAATTACCTTTGTGATATCACGGTTGTGCTAGCGCAATCAAATTATAACTTTTATGAATACGTTAATAGCTGACCTTTTACAACAAGTGTTAATTTTTGTGTCTAAAGTGTGCAACATGCTAATAGGACGAAACTCTTCGGCTTTAATCGTTAGAGTGATTTTTTTTCGGAATGATTAAAGATTCTTTCCAAACTTGTGGCACGAGTCCAGTTTGCAGCAATTCATTAATTAGGTCCAGCAGGTTGGCTCCGATGACATTAAAGCAATCTTGTACTTCCCTTGCATAGTAATCCCGCAATGTGGTCCCTGAGCTTGAGCCCAAGTCAACAGAATCAAGAGACTACTACTGTTAGTGTGGCTACCGAGAAATGCTATAAAAATCATAGTCTTTCCAACAACGTCCATTGCACGTAGCTTTCGTTGCATTTCGCAGCATCTTCTTTGATTCACCTTTGAGAAGCGTTGGCTACTGATTTCTGTGTTTCTAGTCTTGAACGGTTCATCGGAACGTCTTCAAACAATACGTCTACTATTAATGATGGGATATTTGCTTTTGGTGGGCTTTCGCTTTCAGTTTACAAAGTGCGTCCAAAATGTACCTCTCTCACTTCTAAACAAGTCCAATGTGCAGTTTCAAGGGGGGTAAAATAACTGTTCTGAGAAGGTTCATTCGTGTGGGGTGTGGAAGATCTAAGAGAAACGGGTGTTTAACTATTCTTATCAGAGCTTACTTGGTTCTCATATTTTTCTCAGTTGTAACGTTCTTCTCCAATTATTTGCAGATTTTTTTTCTTTATTATTTTCACTAATATCAACAAATTCTAGTTAGAACAATTGTCGTCATCGATAAATTAATAGGTTTCCTTTGTATCATCACAAATTCTTTTCATATATATATCTTTCCCTATATAATTAACTACAATCATTCAAGAATTAAGTTAAGAATCACTCTTTCTCTATCTCGCTCGCGCGCGCGTTTTTTGTTAATCCTGTTTTAACCTTCCCTAGCTCTCTTCTTACTGCCTACATTTTATCAATATACACGCCCCCATTGACTCGGTTGCCTAAACCACATCTCGCGCACAAATCGACTGGCTAGTTTTTTTTTTCTTCATTAAAGTAAGGAATTGCTTCCTCCGAACAATCGAGGAAGAGACTTCTTTTTTCTACTAAAAATTTACACACGCACATGCTTATCATCCACAACTTTTACTCGCATACATGAACACGACTCAACTAATGATTCCCCACTTGGTGATTCCCACTCTCCGGGAGTTGGTTCGACGGGGATTGGGGCGACGGGGAAAGTGGAAGTTGACCTTATCTCGTCAACCGCTGTCCGTGTGTTAGTGGTATGGTGGTGGTTGAGTGGAGGGTCTGTCCTCTATACCATCTCATGGGAATGGTAAATCTCCACGGGTCGACCTATGGTGTTGGATGCTGGATGTTCAGGGAGCATTGGAGGTAGCCGCCGCACGATAGAGCAAATTTCTTCCCTTTACCGGAAGTGGATGCGCTTCGGTGTTGAACACCCAATCCTCTAACCGGACTAGCGAGTCGTCCGAGAAGATTAGATAGAGGTACTGGGGAAAGGAAAATTTTGTCATTATTGATCTGTTTGACCCCCTGGGGGGAATTCCCGGGTTCCATTACCTTAAGCGTCTCCGCCAGGAAGAAACTTTGCTGCACGTCGTCCTTCTGCGGATCAGTCAGGTAGACGTTCTTTAGGCCGCTGAACCCGTTCGGGGTTCGACAGTGTTTCTCCAGTGCCTGTAAGATAAAAGTTTCCCCCAATTGAGAATTAGTCTTCAGCATTCTTAGCGGACAGAACTCACCTGCACGGCGTCCCATGCCCAGTCACGATACTTTTGATCGTGCGTCAGTCTCCACATGACAAAGTAGCTCTCGAACGTCTCCGGTCGTAGAATGTAATACTTCTCTTGCGATTTGAGCGCCTTGGCTTCGACTCCATCGTTAAAGCGGAACGCTTCCGGTCCCAGTCGGGTGTACGTACGAACGTAACTCTCATGACAGGTACTCGTAAGGCCCTCTCCGATTTCCATGTATCGTTCCGAGTACTGGTTGTTCAGCGTGGTGCCACCGAGACCAAACAATCCACCTGCGAATAGAGTAGAAAATTGACATGAATCCTCCAACTAATCCCCGAAATCCACAGTCCATACCCGCAAAGCACGCCAAATGGTCCATCTTGTGCTCCAGCCGTTCAAACTTCAAATCCGACACGTACGTCAGCCCACCGGGACTGGTCCGGATCATGTGCTGGATGATAGCCTGCATCGCGTCGTCGTACATCTCCCGGGCTTCGTCGTCCTCGTGGCCGGACTGGATCCACGCCTTCAGCAGGTACTCGTAGAAGCTGTCGCCCAGCGCTCCGAGTGACATGTGCTGCTGGCCCCACTTGCCCGTCTTCGGGTTCAGGTAGTTCGGATAGAGGCCTTTCGGCTTTTCGATTTCCTTCAGCACGGTCCGGATGGCCTGGACTCGCTCGCGGTACACCGAATCGCCGGTGATGTCGCTCAGGTAGGCGAACTCCAGGTGGAGGGTACCGAACTCGGACAGGATACTGCTGCCACCGCTGGCCCAGCCGTAGTTTTTGCTGATCTGTGCCGGGGGTGGGTGGGGATGGAGCGATTATTGTTGGTTATTTGAGCGGGTTGGATGAGGAGTCATTTTGAATATAGAGATTGAGAAGTAGATCACGATTTGAGAAATGGTACGAGTGGCAATGAAGGGATGTTGAATCTTCCGAGAATTGGCTTAATGGCGGCGATCGGAGTCGGTATCGAATGATCCATGGTGTATAATCCTAGTCAACAATGGTCCGCTTACGCGACTAGGATGGAATCGTTTTCAGTGGCGAAGCCAGACGGATGTCGACCAAAATATATGTGTTTTGTTTGCCTTCAAATTAGCCCGAAGAACTTAGGAGAAGTCTCGAAAAACATGAGGGGAGATATGGTGAGAGAGGCTATGGCGTGTTCTTCCAACAATTTCATTGGAATTTTCTGAACAAAACCAACGGTACTTTTATAATGAGAAGACATTACTCCTCGAATGACATTTTAGGCTGTTTTAAGAACACATTGGACAGGGACCGAGGATTTGGTAGATGTCGCAACCATGAGCAGCAACTAATACCTGACATAAGTAACCTGCCTAGCCCCTTCCAAACGATAATGTGATCCATTAGCCTCGAGCTAGCTACGAGTAATTGGCACCCCACGTTACTAAAATCGCAAAAAAAAACATTGTTAATTACAATATTGAATATCGGCTCCGCAAAGTGTTACACACGCCTGAGCCTAACAAATAAACGAACTGATTAAAAAAAAAAAAAGAACACATTGGTTTGTATCAGAGAATCTATGGCTGCTTTCTTTATTACAAACAAAATTCTGAAAAGCTTGGAGCATTTTAGGATTTACTCCAGGATTTTTGGAAGTAGTAAAAGAAGTTGCGGAATGTTTCGACGGACACTTTCGTTTCCAAAAATTGTTCGAAATTCCATATGAATGTTAGGGAAAGTCCTTCCCGAAGTTCTACAAGTTTCGAGGCATGTTCTGGGAAAGTTATAATTATATTTTGGAAATAGCCAGCGGAACTTTCCAAAAAAAATCATCAAGTTCCAGAAGAAATTTCTGGCAAAATCGATGCTCTTTGAAAATTGTTGAGACTATTCCGACAATTTTCGGAAGCTAATGCCCGGGTTCTCCAGAAAGTTCTGCTAGTTTTAACGATTTCTGAGTAGTTATAGACAGAGTTTTAAAATTATCTGCTTTTAAAAAAGTGGGATTTTGTAGGAGTAACTTTTTGGGAGTTCTTCGCAAAGTTCTGCTAGTTTCAACGGAAGTTCTAAAAAGTTCCTAGCATTATTTTAATATTCATGGGAGCTTAGGAGAAATTGTTAGCAAAACTCATTTGAAGGACTTTCTTCGTAATTTTACCTCTACTAAGTTCCAAAAAAATTATAAGGTCTACAAATCTCAAAGAAATCCGTTTAGCCGTAACAAGGGGACTACAGTGGAGTTTCGCTGTGAGCTCTGGGATTTAGCAATAGCTAGCGAACAAACAGAAATCCTGGGAAATTTTGTGAAAATTGTTCTCCAGGTAAGTAATTTAAAGTTCCACGCAACTGGAAACTCCTTGGCATAATTTCTGGAAAGTTTTTCCCGAATCGAATTTTATACTTCGGAACTTCTATAAACTTTTCCTAAAGTTCCATAAGAATTTCTGGGAAGTTTCAAGGCTCTTGAAAAGATTTTGGGAATCTTTCAAGAATTTTTGGAAGCTAACTCCCGGGTTCTTCTAAACGATCTGCAAGTTTCGATGATTTCTGGGAGGTTCAAAACAAGATTTTTAAATTAGCAACTCATAAAAAAATGATATTTTTCTTACGATCTCCCGAAGTTACTTTTTGTTAACTTTTGTAGATCTGCAAGTTTCAACGGAATTTCTAAAAAGTTCTTGACGTTTTCTAAAATACCCTTAAAAGCTTTGGAGAAATTGCTAGTTAAACTCCTTTGAAGAATTTTGTTCATAATTTTACATCCACAAAGCTCCAAGAAAGCTATTTAGTCCGGCTAAATTAGCCGTGCCAGAACTCCAGTGGATGTCAGATGGGACATCCGGGATTTAGCTGGCAGTAGAAAGCGAACACAAAAATATCCTTGGGAACTTTTGTGGAACGACTAACTCCTGGTTAGTAATTTGAAGTTCCACAAACATTGTTAGAAACTCCTTAGCAAACTTCCTGAAAATTCTTCCTATAGACTTCTGAGAAAATGTCCATAGACTTCTGTTAAGTAAACAGCAACACTAATGCAATAGCAAGCGGAACTTCTATAAACTTTTCTGAAAGTTCCATAAAAATTTCTGGGAAGTTTTGAGGCCCTTGAAAAGATTTTGGAAATATTTCGAGAATTTTTGGAAGCTAACTCCCGGGTTCTTTTAAAAGTTCTGCAAGTTTCGATGATTTCTGGGAAGTTCTAAGCAAGATTTTTTAATTAGCAACATCTAAAAGAAATGAGATTTTTCTTAGGACATCCAGAAGTTACTTTTTGATAACTTTTAAAGATCTGCAAGTTTCAACGGAATTTCCAAAAAAAAAATTAGAGAAATTTTTTTCCAAAAAAAAAAAGGTATGGAGAAATTGTTAGTAAAACTCATTTGAAGAACTTTGTTTATAATGTTACTTCTACAAAGCTCCAAGAAATCTGTTTAGCTCGGCTAAATTAGCCGTACCAGAACTCCAGTTGAGTACAGATGTTAGGTCTGGGATTCAGCAGTAGAGAACAAAAAATAAAAATATTTTTTTTGGAATTACTAACTCCTGGTTAGCAATTTGGAGTTCCAAAAACATTGTTGGATACTCCTTAACAAACTTCTTGAAAGTTCTTCCCGTAAATTTAAATAGACATCTGTTAAGTTTACAGCAACACTTTTGGAATAACAAACGGAACTTCGTTATTTTTTTTTGGAAGTTTCAAAATAATTTCTGGGAAGTTTCGAGACATAAGAAAGGTCTTTGGGAATGTTCCAAGGAAGTTTTGGGAGCTAACCACCGAGTTTTTCTAAAAACCTTACATGTTTCAAAAATTTATTTGAAATTCTGTGCAAGATTTTGGAACTATCAAGCAGAAAAAAACTGGAATTTAAAGGATCTCCCAAAGTAACTACTTTGAAGTTATGCTAATTTCAACGAATTCTGCAATTTCTAGGATTTTAAATTAGATCTTTGCAGTATATGGTAATCTTCTTTCGAAGTTCTGGAAATGTCATAATTTCAACTCAGATATTGCAAAAAATTCTGGGCCTATAAGTCACTTAGCAGTACATTTCATGAGCATTCTTGGATTTGCAAATATGTCAGCCAGTAGCAATCCAAAGGTTCCAAAAGAACATTCTGCGAAATTGTGAAAACTTCTACATAATTCTAAGTAAGTGCAGTAGCATACTTGGAACTCATTAACAACATTTTGGAAGTGTAGAAAATATATACTTCGATAGACTTCTGTAAAGTAAACTATCATGAATAGTAAACGGAACTTCAAGAACGTTCTTGAGTCACAAATAATTGCTGGGAAGTTCTTGAGGCAAACATTCTAGCGACATGTTCTGCGGATTTCTGAAAATTCTACATATTTCAAGATTTTTTCTTGAAATCTCAAAATTTAGAATTATCTAGCGGAAACAAACAGAATTTTGAAGTCTTGCACAAGAAAGGCATTTTGGAATGTGTCAGAGAATTTCGGAGAAATTGTTAGCTAAAATCCTTTGAAGGTCTGTCTTCACAATTCAACTTCTACATGGTTCCAAGAAGGCAGTAGCAACCGAAACTTTTCTGAACATTTTGATGAGTTCCAAAAGACATTCTGGAAAATTTTGAGGAAACTCTTCTCCTGGTAAGTAATTTGGAGTTCCACAAACATTGATGGAAAGTTCTTAGCAAACATATAGAAAGTTCTTCCCGAAAATTATATAGAATTTCGATTCACTTCTGTTAAGTAAACAGCAACACTTTTGGAGTAGCAAGCGTAACTTCTATAAACATTTCTGGAAGTTCCATAAGAATTTCTGGGAAGTTTCCAAGTTTCTGAAATGTTTTCGGTAATATTTCAACCATTTTTTGGGGGATAAATCCCGGATTTTTTCTAAAATCGCTGCATATTTCAATAATTTCTCTCGAATTTTACGCAAGATTTTGGAACTACTAAGTAGAACTTTTCAAAAACATCTTGAATTTTAAGGATTTCCCAATTCCTAATTTCTTTGGAGTTATTCTTATTTCAAAAATGCTTCTGGAAAGTTCTAAGCGTCTTCAGAGCTTTGAAGAAATTGTAAGCTAAAATCCTTTGAATGACGTTCTTTATAATTTAACATTTTGATGAGTTCCAAAAGACATTCTGGAAAATTATTTTGAAAACTCTTCTCCTGGTAAGTAATTTGGAGTTCTCTAAACTTTGTTGGAAAGTCCTTAGCAAACTTCTGGAAAGCTCTTCCCGAAAATTATGTAGAATTTAGAAACACTTCTGTTTAGTAAACAGCAACCCTTCTTTCAGCAACAGCAACATCATGGGATCCCAGTAGTGGACAGCAATTTCTGCTAGAACCAAATATGTGAGGAGAAAGTATCGATAGGTCCGCTAGCGTTCGGCAGGCTGTGAAATTGAATAGAAGTAGTTTGAAATTGAGCGTACCCTACAAACATCAATGCTGAATAACTGTTTTTTCAAACAAATTTGGAGAAGTTGTTCAGCTTTTTCTTCTAGAAAGCTGAATAACTTCTCCAAATTTGTTTGAACAAGCGATTATTCGACACTGTTTGTTGGGTAGGGCTTTTGTTGAGCAGGATTTCAAAGCACTATTGTTAAGCTATCCTTAACACTTGCAAGCTGAACTTCTTCATTTTTTTTTGGAAAGTTCCAAATAAAGCTCTGGGAAGTTTTAAGGGAACGTTTGTATTAATAATCTTCCAGGATCTCCACAAAAGAGGAAAAAAGGTAATTCTAAGCAAGATTTAGGAACTATTCGGGAATTATTAGGATCTCTAGAAATAACTTGTTCAAAGTTCTTCGCAAAATTCTACTTGTTTAATCGAAACTGCTGGAAAGTTCCTAGCGTTATTTGAATATTCTTAAGAGCTTCGGAAAAAATTTGGGAAAAACTCCTTTGAAGAACTTTCTTCACAATTTAACTACTGAAATGCTCACAACATGACTTTGCAGACCAAAGCCATGGCAAGGAAACTCTGGAGCTCTGAGATTTTTTTGTTGCAAAATGTCGGAAGTAGCAAGCTGAACTTTTTCGCACATTTTGATGAGTTCCAAAAGGAATCCAAAAGGAAGGGAAATGTTGTGGAAACTTTTGTACTGGTAAGTCATGTTGAGTTCTACGGACATTGTTGAAAACTCCTTCTCCAGCAAGCGGAACTTCGTAATTTTTTTAAGAAGTTCAAAATGAAATTCTGGGAAGTTTGGAAGGAAACTTTTCTATTCATAAGTTATTAGTAATTTTCAGGATATGTAGATGAACTTCTGGGTATGAACACTAAAGGGCGATACGGTCAAAATTTGGTCAATATCAACTTGACGTATTTCTTTCAATTTTGCATTTAAAAAACCTGAACACCCCTCATTTTGAAGGTGTGTGTGTGTAGAATGTTGCTCCTATTTTGATTTTGGAATTCACTCTTCAGTTGTCAAAATGCCGTCCAAGCAAGAAGAGCAGCGTATCAAAATTTTGCTCACGCATCGCGAAAATCCGAGCTACTCGCACGCAAAGTTGGCAAAATCGCTAAAAGTTGCCAAATCAACCGTTACAAATGTAATTAAAGTGTTTGGGGAACGTTTGTCGACAGCCAGGAAGTCTGGATCGGGGGGAAATCGAAAACCGGAAGCCGCTGAGACGACAAAGAGAGTTGCCGGTAGTTTCAAGCGAAACCCTAACCTATCTCTCCGAGATGCCGCAAATAAGCTGGGTGTATTGACTGCGTGGTAATGGACGACGAAACCTACGTCAAAGCCGACTACAAGCAGCTTCCGGGACAGGAGTTTTATACGGCAAAAGGAAGGGGAAAGGTAGCAGATATTTTCAAGCACACGAAACTGTCAAAGTTCGCAAAGAAATATCTGGTTTGGCAAGCCATCTGTACCTGTGGCTTGAAAAGCAGCATTTTCATAGCTTCCGGGACTGTCAACCAAGAAATTTACGTGAAAGAGTGTTTGAATAAACGTCTGCTGCCTTTCCTGAAGAAACACGGTTGTTCCGTACTGTTTTGGCCGGATTTGGCATCTTGCCATTACGGTAAAAAGGCCATGGAGTGGTACGCCGCCAACAACGTGCTGGTGGTTCTCAAGGACAAGAACCCTCGCAACACGCCAGAGCTCCACCCAATTGAGAAATACTGGGCTATTGTCAAGCGGAACCTAAAGAAGACCAAAAAACTGCTAAGGACGAGCAGCAGTTCAAGGCAAACTGGCTTTCTGCGGCGAAGAAGGTGGACAAGGTGGCTGTACAAAATCTGATGGCAGGGGTCAAGCGTAAGGCCCGGCAATTCGGATTTGGAAAAGCGGAAGCCTAACTGAATATTTTTCCTGAATTTTATACTAATTGAACTTGAAAAAGAAATTTAATTTGATTTTTTAAATAAACGATTTCACCGATTTACACGCGTTTTCCCTTGACCAAATTTTGACCGTATCACCCTTTACTTACTGTTCGATATTTTATTTGATCCGAACACTAACCGACCTCAGAGATGGCATTTCGCACTAATGTGATGCCGGCGCGTGAGATTTGTACCTTCACAGAGGATACAACCATAACTCACCGCAGATAAAGCTAAGTGCTCTTTTATTCGGTGGTAAACAGACAGAGTTAAAGTGTGCGCCTGTGATGGGATGGTTTCGAGTGAGTGAATCACTCTCTTTTAACCGACCACTCACGCGTGCTCTCATCTGTCTTCACCCACGTGCTCACGCCTGCGATCGCTGCCGCGTACACTTGTGCGAGGACGCTCTTTCTGCGATTCGCTGGTGGGATTAATAGCGAAAATGTCGCCGGAGTTGTAGAAAAATTCCGAAAAAAGGAAGCGTTAAGAAACATTCTTCTTTCTTCCTTTGTTATGTACCGTTTAAGCGAATTTGCAATCACTTCTGTAAATTCGCAGAAGAGCCCACGCCAGTGAGCGTCAGGGGTTTATCTGCATTCTCTGCAGTGAATTTGAGAGCTCTTCTTCTCACTCTAGAGCGAACGAGTGTTGTGTGAATAAAAACAATTTTTTTTCACTCGCCTGTGCTACCCGCAGGCAATCACGGAGGTGAAAATAAACAAGAGAGAAGAGCTCTCGTTGAGGTAGGAAGAGTGTGTGGAAAATATAAAATCACTCTTTACTACACTGAGGATATGGACATCACTGACTGACCTTTCTCTTTAAAGTTGAGCGCTGCTGAAAGGTTTCTAGCACTTTAGTAACCGTCGATTTTGCGATATTCATCGACTTTGCAGAATCGCCGTGTAACATATCCGGATGTTCTAAACGAGTTCTCTATCATTGCACACATCCATTAATATTCTTGTAGTGTTATTCGTATTAGCTAATGCGTACACGGAGAAGACTGTGTTAAGACCTTTTCGGCGACTACTTTTGGCTGTGTACATTCTTTAGTTGAATTTAATCATTAAAAAACAAAAAAAAAATCTGTTTGGAAGCCAGGTCCAGATGTCAATTATCATGCTTTCATACTTTAGCTCATATAACTACATTACATGATATATTTTTCCATTTATAATTTAAAAAAAAAATCTGGAAATTAGGAGGGACCGTCAGGGCACCCGATTAAAACGATTTGGATGGGGAGAGTGGGATTGCCAACACCCTATTATTAACATTTCGTGGATGAACGACGGGCTCTTCGCCCCGCTCTTTGGGGCATCCTTCCTGTTCGACGACTTGCTTCTTGACCAATTGTTTGATCATGTTATTGGAAGGAGATGTTTAGGCGACTTTGCCTATCTTTCATCCAATCCGTTTTTGGTCCTTCATGCGAGGGCAATCAGAGGTTGTTAAACAAATCTAGTAGGGAGGAGATCCCACAGCCATCGGACTTAACTTCCGAGCTACAATGAGTGGTAGATTAATCATTATCACGTATCAAATGTTTATAACTACTTTTCGATACACTCCTTAATTATGTCAGCGAGAGAGATGAACTTCTTGTTGAACCAGTTTAGACCTGTTCTGATTCGAAGAAATTACGTATTATCTACAATACCCCTGTCATCAAGTTTCTGTACAAAACATACAAATGATTGGAAATCAAAGCTACAGTACGCGAAAAACTAGTAGACTTTATAATGGAGCTAGAGGGATGCAATAGTGATGAGATTCGAGATGATTGTAATCCCATCTCGGTTTCTGTGTATCTGCTTTCTCACTTCAGTGCTTGCAGCAATGCACCGGGATCGATTTCTTCGTTCCACTCTGGAGCCAGCTGGTTCGGGAGGGATGATGATTCTAGGTACTACAGGAGAACAACACCGAAGGATAGCGAGCGCCATTCGTGGGTGTGCTGCAGATGAATGGATTTGCTTTTGTCAAGGACTTGGAAAGGAAGCGTTGGAGAAAAAATAAAAAATAAAATCAGTAACAAGACTATTGAAACTCTATTTGAAAAGAAGGAAAACGGATAGAGTATAGAGAGCGCTTTTACTAACCTTGTAGAAATCAGATTGACAAAAAAGATTTCTATATGATTGACGACCCGCTCGAGCATGGTCTTGGGCTGCACATATTTTATTGTATTTTTGATTAATTTTGTGAGAAATTTAGCAATAACAGCGACCCAACTGAATAGTCAACAAACCACTACGGGTACAAATACAATTGCACACAAACACACGCACATTTCCATGAATTATATCCAGACAGAGGGGAGAAAAGAGAAGATATCACATTGAAAGGTTCGTTTGTTTGGTTATGTTTACAAGTTGGTGCTCGTTCAAAGGAAGTTTGCAGGAAAAGGGGTTTCCTACAACCTACTCTAGATAGAACTATGGATGTTTTGTCGAGAAACATGCACCTCGTGTCGTTATGTACAGCCTCCGTTCTACGAAGACGTCCGCTATCTACAGTTGGGTGCACTAACCATGGATTTGTGTGAAGCGAAATATGTGAGTCAAAATGCGACGACTAGGAATGGGATTCAGTTTGATCCTACGAGGTAACCGTTTTAAAGTCCAATTTGAACAGGAGGAGTTCAGCCTTGTTAACATTGACCTACACAATAATACAGATTTAAGCAACTACAACCATCTCGAATCCCATCCCCATTGGAGGATGATTATCGATCCGCTATTGGATATATGTTACAGGATGTTAAGTTGAAAATTTAATGATCGAAAAAGGAAATATGCCTCCGTCCAGGACTTACTCACCCCTGTTCGTCGGATTTACAAGCGCGTACGGAATACCGGTCGGTGTCTGGAACGCCGGCAGGAGCTTGTCCGCCACATACTTGGCCTTCTCCAGGAACAGCCGATCGCCGGTGAAGGCGTAGCACGTCAGGAATCCACTGATGAACCGGGATGTTGGTCTCGAACACCGACAGGTCAGCTGCTCTACGTTCTCCAGGGTGAACTTCCGCTCCACCCAATCGCGGCCCTCGTCGTACCTCCTTGTGCAGACCCATCAGATACAGGGTGTCCAGCCCATCGACGATGGTGGCACATTGAGATCGAAGCGCCCCGAATGAATACTGCCCGAATGGCCTCGCTTGGTCAGCGGCTTCAGCTCGCTTTTGCCCCACGCGTACAGTTTGTAGTTGTCCCAGGCGTGGATCATCATCTGGAATGGAGGAGAATGGTGAGGGAAAATGGCGGATTAGTATGGTTTTTTTCACAGTTGACGAAATTATGAGAAGTTGGGTCACGTTGTTAATACCGAATATTATGTTGGGTCTAAATGTCATTTTGACATACGATGGTTCTGACCCAACCGTGATAAACCACTCCGCGCAACACTAAACCATCATAATTAGTTGCAGCAACTTCGATTGTAACTTAATTGAGTCACATTGAAGTAACTTTCACTGCTTTGCAACAAGTGTGCTAAAAGGCGGGAATTTCAAAAGTCATCGAGAATTTTTGTTATATGGAAGGAACCATACTCACACCTTTTTCAAATGATTTGAGTAGCGTTTTTGTCATTTACCTTTCGGTCCACCGATCTTCATTGTTCAGCTCTTTTCAAAACGTACTGCTTAGAGTATCTTCAGCGGTGGTCTATTTTAACATCTTTATATTTGATGTATACAAAGCTTAAACAACGCAACAGCTGAACAATTAAACCCACCAACACCTATCTGTCAATCATACAATATCCAGATCAGAAGTTTTGTTTTTTTCAGAGACCGAGGTGATTCATGATCGCAAATCTGCACCTGATTCAACGATACCAGACATCTCATTTGAACGATACCAGCATATGCCGGTAAGTACTTTCGCGCGACGTTATCAACATGCCTAAGGGATATGATCCCAGACATTATGCGACAACTAGAGTCCAACTGATGACCTTTTTCCAGCTGCTAGCGATGCAGCTGGATCATGTTGGCCTTAGTACTGTATACTAGGTGCACTGCAGCCTCAACTAACGTGTTTGCGTACTCTCCTCAGCTACGTTCTCTCGACGAAAACTTGGGGTTGGTGACCCTGAAGAATTTTTCTGCAAATCTGTCCTTAAGACTTACGGCCCGCAGTACTTACGCCCCAATATCGGAAAAGGTTAAGAAACTGATGGACATAAATTACTTCCCAAGAGCTCGAAAAAATCTTGTAAATTCAGTGCACTATAGAATCTCAGGGAACTTATGCAGAAGCCTCGGTATACTTTTTTAGATTTGACTTAGACTTCTCTTGAGTGTTAAGCTTATTCTCCTGATGTCAAAGGGACAATACCATAAAATCAGGGAACTTTCCAGAAAATCGGGGAGCTTTCCAGAAATTAAGGCTTCTTCCTAGAAGTTTAGACAACTGTCCTGCAATTCAGATTGCTTCCTAGAAATTCAGGGAATGTGCACAAATTCAAGGAAGCTTACCACGAGTTCAGGAAGTTTCCAAAAGTAAAGGATCTTCACAGTAGTTCAGGTAACTATCCAGAAATTCACGGGGTTTCAGAAGTTTAGAAAACTTATCAGATTATTTTGGTATTTTCAGAAGTTCACAGAACTACTCAAGATGTTCAGGGAATTTCCCAAAAATCAAGGAACTTTCCAGAAATTAAAGAACTTACAATAGAGAACAGTCAAGAAATTCATGAAGCTTTCAACAGTTTGCAGGATCTTCCTAGAGGTTTAGTGAACTTCTTAGAATTTTATGAAACTTGGCTAGACATATGCAGAACTTCTAGAAGTTCAGCGAACATGTAGGAGTTCAAGAAACTTCCTTGAAGTTCAGGGTTTCTCATGCATTCAAAAAACTTCTCAGAACTTAGAACTTAAGGAAATGCTCACAAAGATCATGGAACTCCCCCAAAGATCAGGAAACTTTCCAAAAAGTCAGCAAACATCTCAGACGTTCAAAGAACGTCCCAGAAATTCAGAAAATTTCCTAGTAGTTCAGGGAACTTTCCAAAACCTTGAAAAACTCCCAGATGCTCAGGGGATTCAGCAATTTTCGGAAATTTCTCAGTAGTCCTGCGATTTTCCAAGAATTTCAGAAAACTTCCCCTAAGATCGGAGAACTTTCCAAAATTTCAGAATACGTTCCAGATTTTTTGAGCATTCGAAAAGTTTAGGAAATCAATCAAAAGATTTTTCCATAAGTTTGGGAAGCTTCCTAGAACTTCAGGGATCTTTCCAGGTGATCGAGAATTTTTCCAATCGTTCCGAAAACATCCCAAAAGTTCAGGGTATTTATGTTTTAAGAAGAACTTAAACTTCTTACTACTCGATAATTTTTCGAACCCAACCAAAACGAGAATAAAGAAACCAACTACTTTTTAATCAATTTCATAGAATTTCCACCTATTCACAATCTTGGAGATCATAAAAAGTTCTTGTACGGTTTAACAACATCTCGGTAATGCTAACTATTCCACAGAAATTCCACGGCTTCCAAGATTTTCTTTTCAATTTCTCGTAAATTATTTAAATATGTGTGATATTCTGCTTTTTATCACAGAATATGTACCTGCTGGAAGTTAAAACAACTTCTGGGAAGCGAAATCTGATTTTCTAAGTTCCCGTCATTTCCAGAAAGTTGTTCCTATTCCATGGATGATCAGCAAACTTTTTGGAAGTTCATCCAAGTTTCCAGAAACGTTAATAATTTTTCGGCAATTCAATGAACTCTCTAAAGTTCCACCATTTTCTTCTCGAAAGATAAGCGAGCAAACTTCATGATTATCTGAACTTCCAATTATTTTATTCAACTGCCGAGAAGTTTGAATCAACTTCTGGCATGTTCATTATAGATATTTCCACCCAATCTTCATAGATATTCCGAAGTTCATTAAATTCAATTTTTAAAGAGTGCGTTCAGTAAGAAACTTTAGAAGCTCTAAAATGATGCAAAATAGATCCGGTATAAAACAAAATGTACAAACACCGCGATGCAGCGATGTTTTTACGTTTGGTCTAAACAAATAAATCCAAACCACGATTTGAACCACCGTTGAAGATGCCCTTAGAAGATCTGGCTACACGGCTGTAACAGGTGAGGCCAGAAATGAACTTATCTTTCATGTGGTGGCGAATGTGTTTGAAGTTTGGTGAATTGCGTTTGTAAGGGTGTTAACACATGGTGAAAGAAGAATTTGGGCAGCTGTGCTCAATGCCGTCTGACGTTGTTTGCCGGATTCCAGAGAAAAGAAAATGGTTTGGACAAATTTTGGCTAGAACCAAGAAGGAGCTACCAAATTTGACAACATTTGTTGAAAATTGGCTCATCCTGTCGCACAAAAAGGCGTATTTTAAATAAATGGAAAGTGTCTGGTGGTAAATCAAACTGGAAAAAGTTTGGGAGTTCAGAGATTTAGCTACGAGTAATTTATATTATCTCATTTTAACAGTCGGGAAAATAAGGCAAAAATGTGGAAAATTCGGGAAAAATGCGGGAATTTTATATTAAGATTGTGTGGCCACCCTGGAAAGAACGTCAATTTTAAGTCGAAAATTAATTTCTTTAAGAAGGACAAGTTAAACCGCTCGCTAATTGGACACCTAACCCTACACATTACAATTGTTTCGCTTCCTCACCTCCATGTCATTAGGCCTTGCACCGTTAAGTGGTGTTATTGTTTGTTTCTCTAGTATTTGCATCAATTATAGTTACTGTGCAGAAATTACTCCTGAATTGCATAAATCTGACGAACAGAACCGCTCCTTTCCACCGAAGAACCAGCTCCCCTCTAATTAACTTATGTACTTACGTTTCGAAATGGCTTCTTTTCCCTGTGTGCCAAATCGTATGACCGCTAGTCAGTCGGTTAACCTTTCAAATCGTGAACCAGGTTCCAATGAAACAACCAATTTATCATCTGCTTTGCCATTCTAACCCAGTCACGTTATAACGTTTTAGCATTTGCCCGAAGTTCGCAGTGCGAAATTGTTTTGTCCTTATTTCTCATTTGACCACTAATTATTGATACAAGTGAGGGGGAACTGGTTCTAATGACGGAACCGGTGCTAATTATTCCAAGAGCAGTCAACCGACAAATCCGTGGCGTTTTAAGATGCTGCTCAAGGAAAGGCGATTATTTTTGAAAATTAGTTGATTTAGTGCCATTTTGTACTCTCGAAAACCGTTTGATGTAGTTGGATTCGGATTGATGTTGGCTTGTACAGTGTGTCTCACAATAAGTGTCACCTTTTTTTCAATCTAGGTTTATTTCAGCTGGGTAATTTCAACAGCGGATCTGATTAAACCGGTTTTGAGTGTATTCTTTTGACAGCTTATCGTTGAAGATAAACTAGCGATTCCATTTGTTTCCACTTATCAGCTACCATGGAAGCAATACGGGAGCAAGTTTTAAAATTACATTTGCAAATGCTTAAACCGTGTCAGATATGCAATAGCCTTAAGCAGTTCGGAGTGAGTAAGTGTTTTGTTTTGCGTACCTTGAAACGGTTATAGAAAACTGGAAATGTCCATATTCAATACAAAGGAGGTGCCAGAAGAACTGCCAGAACGAAGAAAAAGAGCAAATGAGATAGCGAATATGACACAATCCGGCCGTATCTGGTCGTAAATTGGGCAAACATTTTCAAATGTCCCCTGCTTCAATGAACAGGCTCCTCAGATATGATCTGGAATGGAAGCCGTACAAGAAACAACGGGTTCACGGGTTGACGGAGCGTCAAAGTTAAAACGATTTTCTAGAAGTCACTCATACAGTGTTTTCCTTTTTAGTTATGTTGATTTAAAAAAAACGATCACATGTGGTAGTCTAGAAAAATTTGAACAAAAAAACAAGATATGCAAAGTTGCTTGAAAAGACATAGTCTATACACCCACAAAGTTTCATTGGATTCTGGATTCTGGATTCCAAACATTAAGACGAGTTGGCGTGAAATTCATCTGCGTGTAGAGCCGAGAGTCACGAAATACTTTTGACTAGTGTGCTGGATTCAAATTACAATCGAAAAAAGTTATTGTAATTAATCTCGTATTAATGCATTATGAAGATGTAATGAAATTAATGAAAACAATGTTTCTGAACCTAATGTGAATAAACGTATGACAAATGTAATTGATGATACTGAAAATATGCAAACGGAATGATTGTAATAATGAACTAAAATGTAAGTATCGTTCAATAAAAGTAGTTGAAGCTGTAATTAATATACCTAATGTATACCTAACTATGTTGAAGTTTACGGTTATTGCGTGGACCTAATCTTAAACTCGAAACATGCCGACAGTGGTAGTCAATTTGATTTGGATATTACTAAATAAGACAAGCAAAGAACTTAATTTTTAATTCTCATGCGATTTGAGGTGTCGCATGACAGGTTTTGGTCCAAGTCAGAAACTGACCACTTCCCCAGGGGTACCAGGAACATGTCAGAATGTGGACAATGTGGTACAGCTTACTCAGATTGACTGACATTGATTTCATGTAATTTGAGGTGATGAATGATGGGTTTTAAACAATTCAGGCTGATTATAGACACATGATCCATATTCGCAAGAAAATTTCTCCGGCGATATTTCAGAACCAGTTGACCAATTCCACAAAATATTCAGAGCTTTCTTTCGGACCACAAAACCATTTGACGGTTGTTTCGTCTGGTTCGATCTAGTGGTTATATGAAAAACTGCTGTGATATGAATACTTTTCTTTGTTTAGTTCAGTTATCATTGCAAGGTGGATCAATCCGGTCTTCGTGACATCAAATTTGAACTCAGCGCCCATTTATAAAAGATAGGGTAACAGGATGTAATGTTAGCCTAGCTCCTTAATTCGGCCTATGTATCAAATATGTCATTATTTCGGCGATAATCAACAAAATCATGTTGCTATCAGCATGACAAATCTATTTCAAAGCAATTGAGACATAATTAATGAATTTATAATTGTTCACTTTCGCGTAATTTTCGATTTCCTAAACTTTTCAGACACCATAACTTTACTGGTTAAGCTGAGTAGATTATCTACACGCTCTTCGATTGATCTAAATTTGCCGAAATTGAACCTATAAACCGAATAATGCAGCCAAGATGTACAGAAAATAGTCACACGTTATAAACTAACAGGTCACATAGGTAAAATAACAATGATTTAACATTAAAACCATAGACCCAATGTTAGGGACATATTTTTTTCTAGGTTCACAATTATGGCCTGTCTCATGGAAAGCGTAGTAAAAACGTTGTTATTGGTAACATTTACAATACAAATGTCTGAGTTTTAGTTGAATGTTTTTCATATGGCTCATCTTAACACAAACTAAAGGAACAAAATCTGTGTAGAGCGAATTTTAATGTTTTGATTGCCGAATGACCGATAAATCATATGTTAAAACCATTTAAGTGTTTCTCAGCAGTTTAAGTATAGTTTGATTGTTAGTAAAATTGTTTTTTGAGTAGAGCGAAAACAGCTGGGAACGCCTTGAATCATAAAATTGGCAAAAATCGTACATAGCCAACATTAAATAACAAATACAGACCGACATTAAATCCATATCCCTCGAATGTTTCTGACTTTATAAAATGCGTTGTGTAACTTTTCGTGATACATACTACCAGATAGAATATTAAACATATCTTAACAAGTGTATAGCTAGTTAAATTTTGCTTCCAGCTGAAATACTTTATGAGTTATGGTAAAATATGTAATCGATTGTTGCATACTAGGCTGAGTCAAGGGACACATACCCTACCTGATTTTATACAGAAATTCTCAAAAAGACTATTTTTGGCCGCCTCTCTTCTAAGTTGGAACCATTGTGCGGGTGGTGCTAAGTCGATGAGCTTGGACATCAATAGAAGTAAAGTTGCCAGAAATGCATCTACGGACTATTATTTTTACCAGGTCACTTCATTATTGCTTTGGATGGATTAGCGTGGATTGTCCTTTATATTGTATTACTAGACTATTATATAAAATACAACAAAATATATTATTCTGTAAATTTAAATTTCAATCTCAGTTTCAGTGGGCGAGATAACCTTGGCAAGTGATAGCCAGACTTTTGGTTCAAATGCCAAAAGTCCACCCACAGGCAGAAAGAGCATCAACTAACCTTTCTAGCAGCTATTAGGTTAGTCAAGTTCTGAAAACGTAAATGAAAACTTTGTTGTCCCATCCCTCTACGACAACTATATCCTCTTCGTTTGAGGAAAATTGCTTTCCACGAAGGCATTTTTTGATGTACGAGAAACATCCAGAAGCCCGAGAGGGCTAAACCTTGCGAATAGGGTGGATGCTGCAACAATTCGTTCTCCAATTCACTGATTTTCGCGAGGGTTTTTTGAGCTATGTCAGTTGTCTTGATGAAAATATTTTTTTTCTTCTGCAAACCGGGCCTTTTTCTAAACATTTTGGGACACCCACAACAATGAGACATAAGGGGTGTCTAGAGCAACTAGATTGTAGTTAGATTGACTGTGGATTATATTTGGATTGCAGGACTTATGTGACTTTTTGGAGATAGTGGAATTCAATGTGCTTTGAATTTTGATTTGATTTATACTGGATTAGATTTTGATAGAAGTTATTTTTAACTTGACTTCGTTTTGGAATAGGTTTTGACTGGATTTCAATTGGATTTGAGATAAATTTTGACTATATTGTAATTAGATTGCTCTGCATTTAGAATATTTGTATTGCTGGTCTCTTCTAAACTTATTAGACTATTTGCGTTCGATTCGAATTGAATTCGGATTATTGGTTTGGAAGTTTATTAAATCGAATTTTATTGGATTAAAACTCAACTGGATTTGGATTCCAATTTCATTAGGTTTGGATCGGTTTGGACTTAGTTAAATGATAGTAAAACCCGTCCACGTTAATTTCGGACACTTTAATGTCAGTGAAGATTTTGAATTATTTCACGGAAAAGTCCAAATCTAAAAGTTCCGACAATATCAATCAGCATATGTACGAGAAAGAATGTCTGCAAAAGCGGTTGCTACCATTTATCAGAAGTTACGATTCTCCAGCTCTGTATTGGCCTGATTTGGCCTCCTGTCACTATGCGAAATCCGTCCTGGAATCGTATAAGGTACAAAAGGTCAAATTCGTGCCAATATCAGCCAATCCACCAAACTGTCCAGAACTTCGCCCAATAGAGAAGTACTAGGCTCCAGTTGAGCGGAAACTCATGGAAACTAAGAAGAGAAGATGGAAAATCGCTACGGCGGAGATATCTGAGCATTTTGTACGGAGCCTGATGGCGGGTGTACCATAGAAAGTTCTAGAATGTTACAGAAAGAAGGATTAATATCTTTATGAACTGTTTCTAATGTAGATAAAACTCTTTATTGCGAAATAAACAATCGGTTCTGTTGAATTATGTGTCCATTTTTTGCTGTATTATTTTGGAGTCCGAAATTCAACGTAGACAGGTTTTTAGTATAGATTTCATTTGAAATCTTTCGAGATATTTGAATTATTCTTGAACATTTATAGATGTAGTTTTCGTTGGATTGGATTGAATTTGGAAAAGGTTTGGACTGTCTGACACTTGTTAATTTATGGAGGTTTTTTTTTTATTTGAATTGAATCTGGAGTGTACTCGTACATATACATAATTAGGATTGGATATGAATAAGAATTAATTGAGTTTAGATTGAATTTGGATGGATTTTAGTTACAGTTGGGTTAGTTTTGAACTTGATTCGAATTCAATTTGGGTTGAGGTTAGATTGTGTTTAGACAGGATTTAGGTTGATTTTGATTAGGATAGAGTTTGAGTTAACTTTGAATTATATGGGTTGATATGGTAAAAAAATGGGACCAACAAAGCAACATCATGCAGGAGGTGGTTGGGTTCGATAACCAGTCTGGTCTAGGAATTTTTCGTTAAGGAAAATTCTCGACTCCCTGGGCAGAGAGTGTGATTCTACTTGCCACAGAATCATACTAATGCAAAAATGTAAACTGGAATCTAAAGCTCAATTAATAACTGTGAAAGTGCATTTAGAATACTAAGTTTCGAGCAAACAATAAGCAAACTATGAAAGCAATAAGCATGAAATGCTAAAGAAGAAGAAGATATGATAATGAGTGTGATTACGGGACAGGTAATAAATTGGATTTAAAGTTAATTTTGATAGAAAATGGGATGCGATTTGCATTGGAATTGAAAAACCATAGTACTTTGATTGGGTTTGGTTCCGATTTGAATTGGTCCGGGATGGTATATGAATTTTATTATGTTATTTAAGAAGGAAATAATCAACATCATCATAGATCGTTATTCCGCGTATGGGAGAATACCAAAATAGCAATATTAATGTAAGCCAATGTTAATTTGACTGGATTCGTATTGGTTTTTCATCATATTTAAATTGGTTTTGTATCGGATTTAGATTGGATTTCAATTGTAGTCGGATTAGATTTAAATAGTAGGGTTCTTAATAATTTTGTTTTCCTTCATTATCGAGATTTTCAGCCCGGGGCTGGTTCATCTCCCGTCGTAGTCACTTAAATACCTTTTTGGGTATTTTCGTAACTTGTCCGGGGGTGAGATTCGAACTAGTGACTTTGGCGTGAGGGGTATGGATGTTAACCACTACGCCGGAGTCACCCCTCCTTGATAATTTAGTAATGCAGTGGCATTAACTTTGAATTGTATGTGGAAAAGTTCTAGATTGCATATTAAGGCCAGGTTCTCATTGAAAATGTTGGAAAAATCGTTTTTTTTATTGCATTTTTTGATAGGTGTATGTGCCTAAAATGTTGGGGCAAAAAGGTTTTTCGATCCGGGTAGTACAAAAGATTCTACAGCGCATTGTTCGAAGCAGTGTCACGGCCGCCGCGCGACGCTCTCAAACTTTAAACGCGTTTTTCTCGAAACAATGTTTTTCAAAACTGCGTGCACGATTACAAAAAACAGCTTGACCAATTAACTTTTACTTATAAACCTGGAAAAGTAAACACTTTTAATTGGAGCTTGTCGATCTTATTAATGTAATTTTTTGGTAATAAATATTATTTATACATTTTTAAAACTTCAACTTAGCACCAAATTTTCAATTCTAAAGCTATTCAAATTTCGGCTACGTCAGACTCCGCCAAATTTAATGCAAAATTGACTTATGAAAGCGATTTTTGATTCCAGCAAACGAGTGAGCAGCTACAATGCATACATACGGAGCACCACCATCTAGCTCCATTGCGGGCGCCTGTTTTTTTTTTTGTAAAACAATATGAAATAAAATCAAAACTTTATGAAATCGAAATACCTGAACAATTTTTTTTGCATGTCTTTCGTTTGCCTCAAAAAAAATTCCAAACTTTGCCTAGTTTTTCTTTATTTGAATGAGAATCTGGCCTCAAGGGTGCCAATCTAATGTATGGGAAAAATTTGACCATCGAATTTCAAAAAAGAGAAGTGCTCAAAAGTCTTCTCAAAAGACGTCCCCATGCTAAATTTGAGCTCAATCGGACTTTGTTAAGTGGACCCCCAAAGCATTCAAACTTTGACTTTTTAGACCCTTAATATTTTTTTTTCGACAAAAGGATCTCTTTTAAGGAAGCGATTTGTCCACCCTTATGAAATTTCACATATTAATTGTCACAATGATCTACGATGACACATGGGATGTGTAAATACTATTGTCTTCACTGTTCCATTCAAGTTCTCAATTATTTTTGAAAAACCCACCTTAATGAAATGAAAGTGAGCAAACCCTAATAAAATATCATGAATTTAGTATAGACAATAGCCTACGATTATGAAAGATGTGTTAAAATTATTACTTTAACATCAAATCATTCATAATTTTTATTTGTTTTTTTTTTTGGAAAAAAAAGTGGGCCACCCTAATCCAATATCACACATATAACATGCTTCGGCTAACGATTAGCACATGACAGTAGCTAATGATTATTTAAGAAATGTTTCAATACTATTATCTGCTTTATTACATTAAAATTGTTTTTTTTTTCTTTTTTCATCAAAAACGGACCGCTCTATTGGAAATAAAGTGAGCCACGCTAATGAAATATCACATATAATATGTTAGCAGCTGTGAAAGGTTGATATAGGATATGTTTGAATACTATTGCCATGAATATCTCAGCAGTTGAATTCAAATCTTTTCTGAATTTTTTTCATCAATGAAACATCAACAAATGCCTGTCAAACTTTTTTTGTTCCAAACACCAGGAACGCGGTGTTGTATTAAACCGTGCGTCCAGATTAACTTTGAATCGAGCTTTAAAATTTTGATTGTATTTGGATTAGCTGGACTTTCCTTAGATTGTTGAATTCTTGTAAACTGATTGATGTATTGATGATCCATTTGGATTGCATTTGCTTCGTGTTAAGATGTTTGATTATTAAAGGAGTTTGGATCTAAATTTCAGATTTGATAAATCTTCCATCAAAGGATTGAGCTAGGAGTATATGGTGAGACAATCGTCCTTATCATATATGTTTTAAAGATTGAATTAGGGTTGGATTTAAATTGGATTTATTGAATATGAATTGGATTTCAATTGGTATTCAATTAGATTAGATAAGAATTGAATTAGATTTTGAATGGATTGCGTTTGAATGGGATTAGATTCGATTGAGAATCAAAAAAAGTGTGATTTGAACTGCAATTGGATTCGGTTTGAACTTATATTGGATTGGATTTCTATTGTCCTGCTCTTCGGTTCAGAAATGGGTATGGCCGAGTTCTGCCAACTTGGTCGAGGCAGAATTCAGGTGTGAACAAGCTACCACATCAACGTTCAAAAGTGTCTTAACCAAATGGCCGGCTGATATTTCCAAATGTGGCACGTAGTATAATTTCTCTTGTCTTTTATAAATAAACGTGATGGAATTGAGTAAACGAGTGGAAACTCTTCGGGAATGATCTCTGATATGCTTCCGTCGAATAGTTCTGAATGGCCGTTGTGCGAATCTCACCACGAAAATCTCACATACGGATTACATGGTACCAATTACTAATGCCTTCTCTCCTTTCTCCTGTTCTATCCCTATTCCATGTCTGCCATACCATATGGCATAAACATCATGAGTCCAGATCTGCGCTATTAAAGTCAGCTCTTCAAAAGCAGAAACACTTGGACGGCTACCCGCACCCTACATCAACATGAAATTGACTCAATATGTAAAGAACGGCATATAACCCTAATCAATATTACTTTAAGTAAAATTTTCTAAAACAAGATAAGCAATCAAATGACCACGGCAAAGTATTCATTGCATAACATATAACGGGGAAAAGGAGGGACCATCAGGGCACCCAAGTGAAACGATTTGGATAGGGGAATGGGACTGCCTCTTCATACCTACTGTAAAATTTCGCGGAACGAGGGTGGGCTCTTCAACCTCATCTATTGGGACCATTCTTTAAATTGAGGGCTCGATTCTAGTGCTGTGAGTTTGAACTTGCTTTTAGAAGGAGATTCTTTTCTATATATGAGCGGGTTTTGCGGAAATGCCTCTGCTTTTTGACCCTTCATATTCACTCAGTAGCAAAATTTTGCTTCCAAAACGCCATGTTCAACCTTCTGTAACTTTATCAATTATCAATATTTTTGGCTGAAAATTTAACAACACTATAATTAATGTATAGACCTTTTGTGGTCAAAATTTTATGTTGATAAAAATAATAAACTTGAAGTTTTCATAACATATGCGAAAAAAGTCGGTTTTGGACATACCAATTTCAAAAATCCGTAGTTCTGTGAAAAATTTAGATAACATATTTAAAACTTCTCCATAGTCAAAAAATACATAGGAAATAATGTGGACAAAATTTGAATTATTTACATCTACTGGTTTGGACTACAACTGGCGTCAAAGTCGACGCACCAACATGAGTACTTCCCTTTTTCTCCCGATATTGACCATGCTGAAATATCGATGCAAAAAAAAATCGAGACGGGTTCTACTAATACTGTATTATACTGTACATGAAGTTTTTATAGACCAATTTATACTGTATGTCGTATTTTTCAGTTCTTCGTGGGTTACACTAGTTATTTGGGATATTTCACGCGCAACAAATCATGTGTTCGCCAAATATGAATTTGGCCTTTTTTTTGCATCGATATTTTAGCATGGTCCATATCGGGTGAAAGAGGGAAATACTCACGTTGGTGCGTCAACTTTGACGCTAGCTGTAGTCCAAATCACTTGATGGAAATAATTCAAATTTTGTCCACATTATTTTCTTTATATTTTTACGCTATGGGAATATTTTAAATATGTTATCTAAATTTTTCACAGAAAACTTTTTTCACATATGTTATGAAAACTTCAAATTTATAATTCTTATTAATATAAAATATTGGCTACATAAGGTCTATACATTGATTATAGTGTTGTAAATTTTTTAACCAAAAACATTGTTAAATGACAAAGTTAAAGAAGGTTGAACATGGCGTTTTTTGGAAGCAAAATTTTGCTGGGCTTTTTTTTTGATACTGAGTGTATTATACAGCTCGATGAGCACAACCAACAATAGAATCCTTATCTTTTTTTTCAGGTTATTCCACTGCTATGGAAAATTACCTTGCTACAATAGATTTTAGTATTAGACCATCACCTAGAATAATTTGGTGAGACCATTCCTGTTAACAATTAGTTTATTATCGTAGGCAAATATTGAATTTTCGGTCAGCAAGGTTGTATTAAACCACAAGAAAAGCAAGCACAAAAGTCAACTTCCACTGCTGTTTGTTATCCTTGAAAACGAGCGAAAGCATGAGCGATCATCGTGTGAGATGGCGAAGCGTTTGTTTATTGGTTCTCCATAAAGAAAGTATTCAAATGCCAATCGATCTAGTGAGTAATCAAGTGTGGTATCCCTGCTATGTTGGCAGCTACGTTATTTGACATAGCAACACGTGCGCAAGTGTTCAGAATAAACTTTCGATTCGCGAAAACAATGAACTGCATGGAGCGGTGAGTTCTGTATGCTTGACTTTTTCAAGGTTTTGCCGACTTTTCTACGCTACTTGCGAAAAAAATACCGATTGCCAGAATAACAAAATAACTGCTCTGGATAAAGACAATGAGTTCTATTGGAAGTTAGGATGCAGACAATTGAAGCTTTTGTAATCCTTGCCATTTTTTAAACATTCAAACGATTCATACCATGTCGAGTCCACAGTTGCGCCAAATCAGCAGCTTTTTTTTAGCAGCTGAGCTAATCGGTTGAGTTCTCAAATGAACAATACACGTTACATAATCGAATGAGCCCAACTGAAGGCTGTTCAAATTTTAATTAGAATTTCTTACGGTTGAATTTTTCATTGAAACTTAAATTTAAAAGTCCGGTGAATTTGAGTTAATTTGATTAGAATTTTAACATTTAGTATCTATCCTAATCTCATCATCAAGGGCACCCGAAACCCTAGGAAACGAAGTTCACTAACTCAACTGAATTTAATACATTTACAAGCTCACACTTTATTTATTTGTTTAACCCAAATTTGATCAATGCTCTACAGAAGAATGAATGGACTGCCTTAAACCCGAATTGAGTCTAATTCAATTATCATATTTCGGTCGCCGCAAAATAACAAATCCTCACACGCATGACAGCAAACACTCGTTCAATCGTTCAAACATTAGTCAACCCATGCGGGAATATCGTATCATAGACACCGCCCCGATCGCGTTCATGATCGTGACTTCTGCCAAGGTTGCCAATCTATTCCATTGTATATGTTGTTGTACGTTCAAATGCCGTTCGAGTCTCATACCTGTTTCACCTTGTCCCGCTTCTCGTAATCCGTCCCGCTTCCTTCGCCATCGTCGATCCGGAACCACTCGCCAGCTGACGACCGGTTGTAGGTCGGTACGTAGCTGGAATTTTGGAACGCCAAACTTCGCCAGCTGTACTCTTCCTCTTCTTCGTAGTCCACATCCAGCCGGGACCAGTGCTGATAGCTGTAGACCGGTACCCCATTCTTGTTGTACTCATCGACGTCAACGATCAAATTATCCGCCACCCCACCATCCGCTCCGCTAGCGAACCGATTGAACTTGGTAAAATCTTCGTACGTCCGATAGCGGTCAGTGGCTCGATCCTCGTTGGATCGCCTATGAACGACCAGCGTTACGCCGGTAACGGCCACCACGAAAACTGCCGTCGCGACCCCACTCAAGGCTGGTGCCATGTTTCACTCACTCACTCACTCACTCGCTCACTAGGGGGCGATCACTTTTCTTCTTCTTCTTCTTCTCGTTTTCGGCGTTTTTGGTTGTTCGATTCGGTGGCCCGCTCTTTCTCTCTCTCTCTCTCTCTTTGCCTGTGTCTCTTCTGTTATTACACATTCACTGAATGCACAAAAAGCGTGAGATCAAACATCCGGTAACTACTGGAGATTGGCAAGGTTGAATTGGATATTAGATGCAACGCAGAATCACATTCACTGGAGGATGAAGTTTTTTTAGAGGATGCGTTCAAACCTATGATGGTTGGCTCACTTTCGGTTTTCATGGAGTGAACTTTCTCTATTTCAGGTTTCCCTTTTCCACTACAATGTGATGGGCGGATATGCGGTCATAAAACGTGTTTTATTCAGTTCTACTCTTTGGCATAAAGTTGCTATAATGGACGGGTTTCCGCATATTTAGTAAGCAATTCGTATGGAAAACGCACAATGACGTGATTTACAGCCCGGCGCTATTATTTATTCACAGTGACCGGCGGAAAAAAGAGCCAACTTTAGTGCGCTGAATACGAGCTTTCAATGCGCAACTTGAGGTCATCTTTTGACACATCATTGAACGGAAAAATTAGGTTAAGGTATTTGATTTTCATCACTCTGGAATCTGATTGAAATTTAAAATTATTATGATGTTCAAAGTACGACCACTCACTGTCAATTCTGACAACTGATTTGAACTACTAAACCATACGCGCAGCTGCAAAGCCAAAGTAAGAACAACACGCGTGTAAGCAAAATTTCTTCGAATAGAATTACATTCTCAGAAGTTTCCCCTTCCATGCATATAGACGAAGATATTCAATTTTCAGAATAATAAATTAAAAACAAAGCAATCGGTTGCATAAAAATGCTGATCCATGTGTTATTCAATGGCAACAACCGAAGGGTATTAACGTGCCTAATGGAGGTTATTACAAGAGTCAAAGTCACTTTTGTCACTTGGTGAACAGAGAAAAATCACGTCGCTGCACTATGGTACGAATAGCTGAAATTCGCGACAAAAATCGATTTTTGAACTATTTCTTGAAATTTTTTATGATAATTATCTTTAAAATTTTGTTCTACATTTTAAAATTTTTATGCAAACCGTTTGATGCAGATGTCTCCCGAATAGCACAGGGGAACGTTCATTAATTATGTCAAGCAAAAAAGAACCATTTTCAAAACCCTCCCCCTTTGTCATGTTTTTTATGGACCTTAAATTTTGTGCACAGATTATCACAATTCCCAAAGCTCCCTTCCATTAAAAGCATGACATAATTTATGAGTGACCCATCCATTGCTATTTTTCAGTAGTTCACCATAATATTAGACAAACAGAAATACCTCATTCATGTCGCTTTTAATTCGGTACAACACCGGTGTAAGGACGCCAACACTGCCGTGAATCGCATATCCGTCCCATATGGATAGGAAATCAAGAAAATATGGTAATGATATGCGATTCACCGCAGAGTCATTAACCGCTAAGGAAGCGTTCGTTAATATCATCTTATTTTTAGGGGGAAGGGGATTTTACAGACCGTGACGATCCAAAAGAACCATACAAAAAGGGTGACCAAGGTGGGGGGAGGGGCTTTGTGTAGAAAAACGAACCATTTTGCATGGCAGTCCAACACAGACCAAAACAAAACAAACCCTTTGACAGATTGGAAGGTAGTGCAACACTTCGAGAAGGTTGTCGCGTTTATTCGTTTGCTCTTAATTTTCGATCAAAATGATTTTTTTTATTCATTAACTAGCTGAACCCGGTGCGTGCGCTGCTACGCTTGCAACTAAATGAAGGAAAATTTAATATAACTGGTACATTTATGGTTTTTTTTTTAAATGAGTATTTTTTTTTTCTTGAATAAGCAGGGGTTCAAACTTCTATCAAAACATGCTTCTTATCCGAGAAACACACGTTTTGTGTTTAAGTAAGCTGGATAATTCTCATTTTTGGTAGAAATTTGTGTTTCATTTGTATGGGAGCCCTCCTTTCCAGAGGGGGGTGGTTTCTCAAACCACCATACAATCATTGCCTTCAAAACCCCCCACATTCCAAATTTGATTCCATTTGCTTGATTAGTTCTCGAACCATCGCACTGGGCTAATCGATTTTAATAATAATTATTTGAGTTTCATTTGTTTTAAGCCCCCCCCCCCCCCCCTACAGAAAGGGGAGGGGTCTTCAGCTACCATAGAAACATTCTTGCCTTCAAAACCCCCCACATGTCAAATTTGATTCGATTTGCTTGATTAGTTCTTGGGTTATGAAGAAATGTGTGTCTCATTTCCTTCCTGAGAGAGTAGGGGTCTCAAACAATCATAAGAACCTTCCCCAGCCCCAAAAGCCCCTTCATATAAATTTTCACGTTGGTCGGTTCAGAACTTCTCGAGTCTATAAGGGTCTGACAGACAGACAGATAGACAGAAATTCATTTTTATGTATATAGAAATCTAGCCTCCAAAAACCCCCATATGCTAAAAAGGTTTCATTTACTTGATTAGTTCTCGAGTTATACAGAAATTTGCTTTTTATTTGTATGGGAGCCCCATTTCTTGCCTTCAAAAATCTCAACATGCCAAATTTTGTTTCATTTGCTTCATTGGCTCTCGAGTTATGTTGAAAATTATGTTTCATTTTTATGAGAGTTTCCCCTTCAAGAAGGCGGAGGGGTCTCAAACCACCTTAGAAACATTTATTTCCTGCAAATACCTCCACATGCCAAATTTGGTTCCATTTTCTTGATTAGTTCTCGAGTTATGCAGAAATTCGTGTTTCATTTGTTTGAGAGACCCCTCTTTTAGTAAGCGGAGGAGTCTCAAACCACGATAGAAACATTTCTTGCCTTCGAAAACCTCCATATGTCAAATTTGGTTCCATTTACTTAGTTAGTTATCGAGTAAGGCAGAAATTTGTGTTGTTTTTGTATGGAAACCCCCCTCTTTCCCCCTTCCAGATGGCGGAGGAGTCTCTAACTTCCATAGGAACATTTCTCTCCTCCAAAAACCTCCACATGCCAAATTTGGTTCCATATGCTTGATTAGTTCTTGAGTTATGCACAAATTTTTGTTTTATTAGTATGAGAGCCCCCCTCTTACAGAGGGCGGAGGGGTCTCGAGTTACTTTAGAAACATTTCTTGCCTTCAAAAACCTCTACCTGTCAAATTTGGTTCCATTTATTTGATTAGTTCTAGAGTTATGCAGAAACTCTCCTACCCGAGAGGGAGGAGGGGTCTCGAACTACCGTAGAAACATTTATTGCCTTTAAAATCCCCGCAAGCCAAATTTGGTTCCGTTTGCTTTATTAGATCTAGAATTATGAAGAAATTTCAGTTTCATTTGTATGACAGCACCCCTTCTAGGAGAGCGGAGGGGCCTCAAACTACCATAGAAACATTTTTCGCAACCAGAAAACCCCACACGTTAAATTTGGTTCCATTTGCTTCATTAGTTCTTAATATATGGAGAAACTTCTGTTTCATTTTTATGGGAGCCTCCATTTCTAGAGAGGGGAGGGGTCTCAAACTTCCGTAGAAACATTTCTTGCCTCCAAAAACTTCCGCATGCTAAATTTGGGTTCCTTTGCTTGATCAGTTCTCGAGTTTTGCAGAAAAAATGTGTTTCATTTGCATAGGAGCCCCCCCTTTCAGAAGAGGGAGGGGTCTCTTACTATCTTAAAAATATTCCTCGGCCTCAAAAACCCTTGCATACAAATTTTCATGCCAAACGGTCCTTCCGATCGCGAGTTAAATCGTGACAAAGGAAACCCCAACTCATTTTTGTTTATATAGATTTGTTTATGGCAATAAAATTAATATTTTTTCGATTAGCTTAGAGAGAAGAATGTTTAAGTAATCTGAAAATGTGTGTTTTTAAAATCCATTTATTGCTTGAATATATGATTGTTGTTGGGCTTGGTAAAAAGTACCATAAGGAACATTTTTTAAAAAATATTTTTTTTTATAGCGAAGCAAATAGAGGCATGCTAAAAACAAAATGCATTTATATACCCTAATAAATGCTGACTATACATGGTTTAAAGCTTAAAAAATTCAGGAACTTGGAGAAGGATAATTTTAAATCGGATAAATATCGGCCTTGGTGGTCGAAGTCACCCCACTCTACGGTACTCGAAAACCATTAACACCATTAGACACATGATGACTTTGAAAGATTTAATCTTAAAAGTAAGATCTATCTTTCGGTTTGGGTGGTGACTAGGGTGGTCCTTTTATGTTCATAATTAAAATCTAACTTTTTTGTCGTATGATTTTGAAAATGTTTTGCTCCTACAAAATTGTAGATAATTTAATTCAATGAAACTTTGTCGAAAAAAACTTAACTTCTATCTCATCTACGTATCGTTTCATAACAGTTTTTTTTAACTTCCCTTAGGGTGGGACTTAAAAAACAGTTTTGATTTAATTTTTTAATTTCATTTTGAATTTGAAAACTTTGTAGAGATGACTTTTAAGGCATATATGTAAATTCATCTATTCACATTAATACATATATTTAACTAAATATATTTACTTTTGTATATTCACACTAGCTGAACCCGGTGCGAGCCTTGCTACGCATGCAACTAAATGAATAAAAAATGAATAGAACTGGTCCGCTTATGTTTTTTTCCTGTATTAATTTGGTAAACATATTCTCGATCGCTAATGTGTGTAATTTTTGCAAAAAACAAACGATGGTTTATGTTTTTAATTTAACCCTTGGATCGGTTAGTTCAACCGGTTTTTCTTTCTGTGAAGCATTTCATAGACAAAACATTTATCTTCAAACGAAGCCGTATTCTTTCAGTTTGACCGTATTTTTTTCTCGCATAACCTTAGATTAACTTCTTGTGCATAATGTAGCACTTATAGTAACTCAAGCATTCCCCATTCTTGATAACTAAGGGGTTAACCTTCTATCATAACATGCTGTTTACCCGAGATATTCCCCTGTTTTTTGTTTTAGTTGCATGAATAATTCTCATGTTTGGTACAAATTTCTATTTCATTTGTTTGAGAGACCCTCCGGCAGAAAAATCCGGCCGAAAAACTTCCACATGCCAAATTTGGTATTTAATTGATTAGTAATCGAGTTTTGCAGCTATTTGTGCAGCTTCGAACCACCATAAGAACTTTTTCCGGCCCCAAAAACCCCAACATACACATTTTCAGAACAGTAAGGATAACTGTCATGTTTGGTTGACATTTGTGTCTCATTTGTATGAGAGCCCAGCGCTTCCAGAGAGAGGAGGAGTCTCAAATCATCATAGAAACATTTGTTGCCTGTAAAAACCTCCACATGCCAAATTTGGTTCCATTTGTTTGATTGATTCTTGAGTTATGCAGAATTTATGTTTTATTTGTATGGAAGCCGTACCTTCCAAATCAGGGAGGGTCTTAAACAACCATGCAAAAAAAACTGTATCTTCATAAGCCCCCACATACCAAGTTTGGTCCCATGTGCTTGTTTAGTTCACGAATTATGCAGAAATTTGTGTTTTATTTGTATGAGAACCCCCTTTTAAGACGGAAGAGGAGTCTCGATCCATCATGAGAATTTTCTCCGCCCAAAAACCCCTGCATTCACGTTTTCACAACAGTAGGCATAGTTCTCATGTTTGGTTGAAATTTGTGTTTAATTTATATGGGAGCCACCCTTTCCAGAGTGAGAAGGGGTCTCGAACCACCATAAACACATTTCTTACCTTCGAAAATCCGCCCATGCCAAATTTGGTTTCATTTGCTTGATTATTTCTTGAGTTATGCAGGCATTTGTTTTTTATCTGTATGGGAACCCCCCTTTCCAGAAGGAAGAGGGGTCTCGGATTACAATAAAAACATTTCCTGCCTTCAAAAACTCTCTCATACCAAATTTGATTCCATTTGCTTGATTGGTTATCGTGTTATGCAGAAATTTGTGTTTCATTTGTATGTGAGCCTTCACAGAGATGGGAGGGGTCTCTTACTATCATAAGAACCTTCCCCGGCCCCAAAAACCCCTACACACAAATTTTCACGCCGATCGGTTCAGTAGTCTCCGAGTCTATAAGGTTCAGACAGAAATTCATTTTTATATTGATAGAGAGAGATAGATAGATTAGCATATTTAAATTGGTTTATATAAAAATGCAAAGAGCTGAATATAAATATTGCACGATAAATGTATTATTATTTTTTTTTATTTATTCAAAATATACTTGTAGAGTAAGGACTTCTCCTTCTAAAATTCTACAATTGGATTTTATACGACCACATCTTAAATTCTAGAAGTATTAATGTAAATAAATAAATGTAAGTAAACGAATATAAATTTGTCAACACAGACAAACAGACATAATTCTTGCAGTTTACGATAAACGGTCAATTAAAATGTTTCTCGCCACAGTTGGCGCACATAGTGGATTCCCTTATGTTTGACGTTAGCACACCTCCCCCATCTGTTTAGCTTTATCACTCATCAGAGTGTGCTCAAAGGATGACGCAGGTGTGTTAGTGCAAAATTTTCAATATCTTGAAAAAACGTATTTATTTTTAGACTTCAACCTCTATAATTTGTTTTATACAATAACTAGCAACCAGCTTGTATCTTAAAAATGCGTTCGTTTATGCCATAAAAGTCATCTCTACAATGTTTCCAAATTGAAATTGAAATAAAAAAAAAAATAATTCAAAGAAACTGTTTTTTAAGTCCCACCATAAGGAAAGTTAGAAAAACTGTTATAAAACAATACGTAGATGAGATAAAAGTTAAGTTTCTTCAACAAAGTTTCATTAAATTAAATTATCTACAATTCTGTAGGAGCAAAAATTCCTCTAAATCATAAGAATAAAAAGTTAGAATTTTTATTATGAACATAAAAGGACCACCCTAATCACAACTCTAACCAAAACATAGCTCTTATTTTCAAGATTAAATCTTCCAAAGACATCAGATGTCAAAAGTTAGTGGTTTTCGAGTTATCGAATTTTGTCACGAAATTTGGCTAATCTCACCATAGTGCGCGACTGTGACGTGACTCTTCTGTGCAATTTCATGTGGAGAGAGTAGTCACGTCAGACTGTTATCACTTCACCAGGTGACAAATGTCACTTCGACACTCGGAATAATCTCCACTGTCTAGACGATCGTACCTAATTACATAATGGTCGATCGATACAATCCGTAGCATAAAGACCGGTTTAGAGCGGCTTCAACACTAGTCCCAATGGCGGACCTGTCTCGCATCAAATGTTAATAGATGCAAATGCTTTCACGATTGCATGGGGTTTCCCCTCCTTTTATCAGATTTCGATGTGATCTCGGGATAAAAATGATCTTGATTTTGACGAAGGAGGGAAGAGAAAATGTGGATGGTCATTTGCAAAGGTCAAAGCAGTATGGATCCAGTTGGCAGTTCTTACTAATTTGGCAAGTTCGCTAAAAATGGTTAAAACTGTCCGCAAAAATTAGGCTACTTTTTCCTCTTTCTATTTAACCCTTAAAGGTGCAGTACGGACTTTTGACGTAGGACTACGTCTTTGTTTTCTATACTGGGGTACAATTTTTAAATAAATTGCTTTGCGACCGTCACGAAAAGTGGTCAGATTTTGAGCGTTAATATCTCAGTCATGTCTCAAAAGATTATGAAAATTTTTTCACTAATCTATCGGAAATATTACCACGCATCAAATTCAGTAAATAACAATGTTTATGTTGGTACAAATACTATTTTGAAAATTCATTAATGTTACGCCTTGCCCTTAAAAGTATGTAAACCCCTTTAGGGCGCAGGGGTCATATATAACCCCAAAAGGGAAAGGGCTTTATTAAATCACAGACTGAATAAAAGTGTACACTGTCTTAGGCAAATTTGTTCTACATCAATTCTTCTAACTGGAAAATATGAAAAAAATGAGTTTAAGGCCTAATTGACGACCTAGAATATCCTGAATACACAAAGGTTTTTTTTTGCACGGGGATACGTTCCACTTTTAGTATGAAACCGTGTAAAAAAAGACTAAATAGAGTTGATAAATTCACATGCTTATACATTTTATATTGTTTCGATGTTTTTTGTATGCGTTACCTTTCCATGCAATAATCAAAATACAGTTTCTAAAATTTTGAGTATTTACACCAAAAATTGTGATTTTTTTGAAAAACTTCCATATGATTACTTTTGGCCCAAAACGTAAAATGTGATTTGAATTAGGTCGATAGGTTGCTCCATTCTGGAGTTATCGCCGAAAACAACCCGTGTAAAAAAAACCGTGCAAAAAAAACAGTGTATAAAGAAGTTCAGTAAGAAAAAATAAATGCCTTATTAATAGTATAAAGCGTCGTTTAAGAATATGGTACATATGCATACGTATTAATAAATTTTTGGTGATAAACGTTAAATATTTTTGTATGTTTCTGAGATGTTCTAGGTTATCCAAAATGCACTTGAGTTCAGAACTTAAGATCTACAGTTGTAACAGTAGCTTTTAGGGCTATATAAGATTATGATATATATTCAAACATATTGAATGAACTTTTTCGAAGGTCAAAAGTCATTATTTGATGATTTTGTGATGTTCTAGGTCATCAATACTGTCCTTGAGTTCAGAACTTAAGATCTACAATAGTAACTATAGCTTTTTGGGCTATACAAAGTAAAGCTACGTATTCAACCATATTTAATGAATATTTAAGAACGTAAACAAATTTTACGAGATAAACTGGGATGATCGGGGTCATCCAAACTGTATTTGAGTTCAGAACATAAGATCTACAGTTGTAACAGTAGATCTTTGGAGTATGCAAAGGAACAATATATATTTAACAATATTCATTGCATAGTGTAGAAGGTTTACAGACATAATGCGACAATCCTGGGGTATTCTAGGTCATCCAAACTGTTTTTAAGTTCAAAACATAAGATCTACAGCTGTAACAGTAGCTAACTGCGGTAACTGTCCAAAGTGGAAATTCGACGATGACGAAAATGCCTTCGATCATTACGGAGACTGTCGATATCCAACCCACACCATTCTGAAGCATTGGCAAGATTTTAGGAAGCCAAAACAGTGGTGCGCAACGTAATCAAGCAAGCAAAGGAGCAGTCATGGGAAAACTTTGTGGCCAGAATATCCCCAAGCAGCACGACGATCGAATTATGACACCGGTAAAAGCCGTTCGTGGCAGTCGACAACAGCGTACTATAGTAACGATAGTAAAAGAGTGGACGGACTTACGAACAACCCCGCAGAAGCAGCGGAAGAACTGCAAGATTCTACAGCGAGAGATCAGCATCCATCCTTTCAGATGGCAAATACAGCATCAGAACGAGAGTCCACAGGTTTTTCGTCCAACACCGATGAAGTGTACAACATCGATATAACGCTCAACGAACTCCTGTGGGCTCTCGACAAAGGGCGAGCTGCCTCGACAGGTCCCGATATGGTTGGGTATCCACTACTTCAACGTCTTCCTTTATCCGTAAAAATGACGCTCCTTGAGCTACTGAACAGAATCTGGCATAATGGTGTATTCCCCGATAGCTGGAAACAGCTCGGGCGAATCATAAACAGAAGATTGACCACGGAGCTAGAGTTGAACGGACGGCTCGACAAACCTCAACATGCCTTTCGTTCAGGATACGGTACAAGCACCTATTTTACCGAGCTGGAGAGGTCACTACCAAATCAGGATGAACACTGTCTGATCTTTCGAAGGCGTATGACAAAACCTGGCGACATGCGATACTGCGCACCCTAAAATCTTACCCGAAGGAAAATGGAGTACCACAAGGATCAGTACTTTCCGTAACGCTATTCCGGGTCTTCCGGGTGATTCAAGGAGGGGTCGAAGTACTTCTGTATACAGACGACATCCTTCTTGTAGTGCGACGAGCGAAAACCGATGAACTACATCGCAAACTACAGGAGGCCGTCAAAGCTGTCGATACATGGGCGAAAAGTGTAGGATTCAGCATATCAGCTCTAAAATTACACACCTTCTATAGACAGTATACTGCACTCCAAATGCACGTCGGAATCCAGCGAGTGACATTGTCATCGATCATGTACCCGTCCCGAAAACCAACCGACTACGTATTTTGGGTGTAACCCTCGATCGGACACTATCGTTCAAGCCTCATTGCCAAATGGAAAAGAAAGTCTGTAAATCCCGTCTACGGATTGCGTATGATCGGTGCCAAACTATCGCGAGGCAATCGGCATTAGTGACCGCAAAATTGACGTACGGGATCGAACTTGTCAGCCGAGGAGGGCCGGTTGCCCTGAAACACCTTGCCCCGACGTACAACAAAATGATTCGACTCACGTCCGGAGCTTTCGTCACCAGTCCTATAAACTCCGTTATGGCTGAAGCGGGTACTTTACCATACGATTTGCTGGCGGCACAGTTCGTAGCGCGGATTGCCACCAGAATACTGGCGAAGGACCGGAACAACAACACTATCCCGTTGATTCGACGAGTGTCGGAGCGCCTCGTAGAGCTGACGGATGCTTTACTCCCCGTAGTTGCACAAATAACAAATAGAATGAGATATCTTGGGATGTTCTAGATCACCAAAACTGTCATTGAGTTCAGAAGTAAGGATCTACAGTCGAACCATTATTTTTTTTCACTCTTTTTATAAGCGGTTTAATGGTTTTTAGTTAGTTTTTTAATACAAATGGTACATGAAAAGTATACAAATGGGTATATACATTTTATTCGGAATGTTCTAGGTCGTCCAAACTCTCCTGGAATGTTGATCATGGGCTATATCGCTATGACATCTGAGCATTGGACCTAAATACATGAAACATGTCCAACAATGTTCAAGAAGAGTGAAATTATTATCTGCCATCTATCTCCAATCATATCAGCCTTTCAAGTCTCTCCAAATTGTCCTGCAGTTCAGGTGAAATGATCTACTAGATCAACCATGACTGGGCTACTGTCCTTAGTAACGCATAATACCCAGGGGATTATAACACATTTCCCTCCATATAAGATGTTCTAAGTTCTCCAAATTGAGCTAGAGTTTAGATAGTTCGTTGCCATTAGTTCAAACAAGACTAATGTAATGAAGAAAATATAGAAAAAAAAAACTTCTTAGTAGTTCAGGCAGAAATATCTCGAGAAAATCCGCACCAAACATCTTCGAAGTTCAAGATCATATTTCCCAAAAGTTAAGGATAGAACATCTTAGAAAATAAGGAGATGACTTCTCAGAGCTTCAGGAAGAAGTTCAGGGGAGATGACTGCTTAAAATTTTGGAACATTCCAGAGGTTTTGGAGTTTTCTCAGAAGTCCAGGAAAAGAAACTTTCCCGAAGTTCAGGAGGAAACTAACCAGGGAAGGCACTATCTAAAAATTTCTCAAAATTCAGAACCAAACTTCCACAAAGCTTAGAACATTCAAAAAATTCAGGAGAGAGCTTCTCTGAAGTTCAGGAAAGGACTTCGAAAAGAAATTCCAAAAGTTCAGTTGAAACTTCCCAGAAAGGCTACAGAGCTTTCCCGAAGTTCAGAAGAGAACATTTCAAAATTTCAGAATGAGGATTTCTCAAATTTCATGAAGAAACCTCTTCAAAGAAAAGTAAGAAACTTTTAAGAATAATAGTGGGTACTTCCTAGTAGTTTGAGTAGGATTTTCTCAGAAATTCAGGAACAAACTTCCCCAAAGTTGAAAAAAATACTTCCCAAAAGTTAAGAAGAGGACTTCTAGAAGTTAAGGAAGAAACTTCCAATAAATTTAAGGGAATTTTCCTAGAAAGTCTAGAGATGATTTTCCCAAAGTTTTGGTGAAATTTTCCTCGGAGTTGAGTATGGAACTTATCAGATGTTTAAATAGAATAAGCTCAGAAAAAAACTTCCCAGAATTTTAGGAAAAAGTTACCAGAGAGGGCTCTACCTATAAGTTTTCGAAGGAATTTCTCACAAATTTCAGGAAACTTATTTGAAGTTCAGGAGAGAACTCTCCAGAAGTTCCGATGGAAATTTCCCAAAAACTTAGTTGGAACTGCTCATATGTGCTAGAGAGCTTTACTGATGTTCAGAATCGTAGATTCCAGAAGTTCAGAATGAGGCTTTCTCGAAGATCAGGATGTGATCGGTAAGAAAACTTACCTGAAGTTTAGCAGAGAAGTATAAAAAAATTTCAAGAAGTTTATCAATATATCAAAAGAGTTTTGAAAATTCTTTCAAAATTCCGATAATCTTCCAAAAGTTTAGAAACTAACTTCCCCTAACTTCCCAGAAAAGTATTTCAAATCGCAACTTTGGAACAGCTACCCAATGAGGTTTTCTGAATAACAAAACATTAGAGTTATTCACAAAACAAGAGTGTAAAATGTAAATACTTATTCTTCGACTGTCAAAAATGACAACTAACTTGATGAAAGTTCTAATGCAGTAATGATGTAATATTTCAGAGGCATTTTGAAAACTGTTAACAATTGAGTTCCGGTACCATCTTGATCAGTTTCAGTCGGTTTATGTAATGCGTTTATTCGCTCGACTCGACAGTGACGAGTTTTGAGTCGAGTTGCTCGACTCGACTTCTATAATTAACTCCTATGTTCTTCATCAATTCTACAGAAAAAAAAAGAAAAAAAAACATGAGTTTAAGGCAAAATTGACGACCTAGAAAAGCCTTATTATAAGTGTAAAGCGTTGTTTTAGAATATGGTACAAATACGTATGCATATTAATACATTTTTGTTGATAAACGTTAAACATTTTCGTAGCTTTCTGGGATGTTCTAGGTTATCCAAAATGTATTTATGTTCAGAACTACAGATCTACAGTTGTGACAGCCGCTTTTGGGGCTACTTAAAGCTACGATATGTTTTCAAACACATTGAATGAACCTTTTGGAAGATTAACGATCATTAGTTGATTATTGTATGATGTTCTTTGTCATACAAAATGTCCTTGAGTTCTGAACATAAGATCTATAGTAGTAACTATAGCTTTTTGAACTACGTATTTGACCACACTCAGTGAACATTATCGGACGAAAAAAAGAACGTAACGACATAAACTGGGAGGATCTAGGTCATCCAAACTGCCCGTGAGCTCAGAACATAAGATCGACCGTTGTAGATGTAGGTTTTGGAGTATGCAAAGGGACACTATGTATTCAAAAATATTCATTGAATAGTGTGGAAGGTCAACAGACAGAATGCGACAATCTTGGGGTATTCAAGGTCATCCAAACTGTCATGGCGGTTAACACTTAAGATTAACAGTTGTAACAATATTTGTTTGACAATACAAAGTTACAAGAAATATTCAAACATATTCAATTGACTATGTATGACATGTTCTAGATCATTCAAACTGTTCTTCAGATCAGAACATTAGACCTGCAATTGTAAAAAAAGCTTTCTGGGAAATGCAAAGTTATGATGTGTATTGAAAGATATTCACTGAATATTTTGGAAGAAAAACAGACATTATGAGATAATCTCGTTTGTTCTACTTTATCCCAACTATCATGGAGTTCAAAACTTAAAACCTACAGCTATAACTTTGTAAAGTCTTTTAAGCTACAGTTACCGCTATAGATAGGTTTTGTACTCCAGGACATAGAATATTCCAACAACATCTCATAGTGGCTGTTGGTCTCCCAATAAATTCATTTAATATGATCCCAACAATATCTCATACATATCATAACTTTGTATAGCGGATAATGCTACTGTTACAATAGTAGATCTTATGTCCAGGAAAAACTCCAGGACAGTTCTTTTTAGGAATGATTACTATGTTGTTGAGGATCAGATCAACTAGAATACACCAAATTGCTTAAATAAAAATGAGAATATACCAAATTGCTTGGAAAAATTAAGGCCTGACAGGGTTAAAGTGAAACACAACATTGATTCTGAGTGGCAAGCAAACATGATTCCATGATATTTAAAATTTCTTCTCAGACACAATTCCATCAAAATCAACGGTATACGAATTATGATATTTTGATTACACAGATTATCACTATGGGATGTTTTAGGTTATCCAAACAGCACATGAGTTAAGAACTTCAGATCTACAGCTTTAACAGTAGCTTTTAGGTCTATATAAGACCATGATATGTATTCAATAATTTGATAATTATTGATAATTTGATAATTATTGATAATTTGATAATTATTGATAATTTGATAATTTTGTGATGTTCTAAGTCATCGAAACTCTCCTGGAGTTCAGAACTCATGATCTACAGTACTAACCACAGCTTTTTGGGCTATACAAAGTAACGTTACGTATGCAACAATATTCAGATAATATTTTAGAACGTAAACAAACATTACGAGATAAGCTGGGATGATCGGGGTCATCCAAACTGTCCTTGAGTTCAGACTATAATATCTACACTTGTAACAGTAGGTTTTTAGAGCATGCAAAGGAACAACGTGTATTTAAAAATATTCATTGAAAAGAGTAGAAGGTCAATAGACATACTGCGACAACCTTGGGATATTCTAGGTCATCCGAACTTTCCTAAAGTTCAAAACATAAGATCTACAGTTGAACCAATTGCTTTTTGGGCTATAAAAGGTGATTATATGTATTCAAACGGATTCAATAAATCGTTTGGAAGGCCAACAGTCATTATTTTATAACTTAGCGATCCTCTAGGTCATCCAAACTGTCCTGGCGTTCAGAACTTAAGGTTTACAGTTCTAACAGTAATTTTTAGGCAATACAAAGTTACAATAAATGTTTAAACATATTCAATTAATTCAAAATACAAAATATACAAAAACTTCAATTCTTAGAGGTCAACAAACATTATAAACCAATATGACATGTTCTGGATCATCCAAACTATCCTTGAGATCAGAACATAGGACTTTCATTTGAAACAAAAGTTTTCTGGGCTATGCAAAGCTACGCTGTGTATAGAAACACATTTATTGAATATCTAAGAAGACCAACATACATTATGAGATAATATTCTAGGTTATCCAAACTATCCTAGAATTCAAAACTGAAAATGTACAGCTGTAACTGTAGCTTTCGAGACCAAACAAAGTAACAGTATGTATTTGACTAGTTTAAGTGAGACTTTTGAAAAGTAAACAGATAGAATGCGATATCTTGGGATCTTCTAGGTCACCAAAACTGCCCTTGAGTCCAGCAATTAGGAACTACAGTCGTAACATTAGCTTTATAACCTATGAAAGGTGACGCCCTTGAGCAATGAACACACTCAGTGAATCTTCTTTAAGGTCACCAGTAATTATAAGATTATCTTGGGATGTTCAAGTTCATAAAAACTGACATGAGTTCGGAACTTAAGATATACAGTAGTAACTGTAGCCTTTTGAGCTGTACAAAACTACGATAACTATTCAACATATTCAATGAATATTCTGAAACGTCCAAAGACATCATAGGATAATCTTGTTGGTTTTAGGTCATTCAAAACTAAAGGTCTACAATTCAAAAAAGTAGCTTTATGGGCTATTCCTAGAAAGTGTGAGCTGTTCAGTGGAATAACTGTAACTAGAAAACTAGAAGAAAGATAAGTAATTTCCATTTAATTTCAACTAGCTTTATTGATTATCTTGACATTATCAAGATAAGCAACAAAGGTAGTTGGAATTAAATGGAAGTTACTAATCTTTCTTCTCATTTTCTAGTTAAAGTAAAGTAAGTTTGTTCTGCATGAATTTTCCAAGATTATCTCATAATGTCTGTTGGTCTTCCAGGGCATTCATTGAACTTGTGTGACTATATATCATAAGCGGATAAAGCTACCGTTACAACTGTAGATCTTAAGTTCTGAACTCAGTGACATTTTGGACTACCTACACATCTCAAAAAAATATAACCTACTTTTTTCAATCATTTCTACGTCATTGAGCACCAATTTAATCATAACACCAAATTGTTTCCATAATAACACTTGGAAATTTTTGTGCCTGAAAGAATTCATTCAAAGAATATTGTATTGTACAATCTGAATTTCTTACATTTAGTTGTGTAATTCTACGTCATCATTCCGAACAATCTAATGGGGCTGTACCTTCTAGTTTTTTGTTTTTGGTTGATCATATGGAAACAGCTGAACGAGCAGAACAAGTTAAGCCTTGGCAGCAGGTATTTTCCGATGGCGCGAAAAACGACGCATTTCTCATGAAACATCACGAACATAAGCGGCAGCTGTAAATAACGTTTGTAGTTCCAAAAGTACATGGAACAAAATCCCACATGACCCACATTGTTGCACACATTTCAAACATCACCATGACGACAAATACCGAATTGGTTGGATGGAATGAATCAAGCTGGAATTCGGTATTACTTTGCAAAATGACAGTCAAAGTTTGTTTTAAAATTTCTAGCATTTTTTTCCTCTTCGGAAGTCCTGAAAAAGTGAAATGATACCTGATATCATTTGCATAAGACATCGACCGAAGTTCAAATCATGTGATAATTTATTCCCACACTGGAAATCCCACCACTGGATCCAGGTAAGCGAAACAAACCCAGACAAACTAGTTTCCGCACAAGTGGTCAGTCAGTCACTAAGTCCGACTGAATAGAAAGCAACTTTTGTAACAAAACCTCAATAGCTGGTGCCTGCCTGGGCAGTTTGTTGCAAAATAGAAAAGAACACAAATGTCACTTTCCCAAAGCAGCTGCGACATCTACGTCTTCGCGTCGCGAAACGCTTCCAAACACTGAAATAGTATTTTCTGAGTCAGCCTTTGTCTAGAATGAGTGTAAACAGTGGCCAGCAGTATGGTCGCAAAACACGTCCGAGAACAATTTAATAATAACCATAGTAAAATATAGGCAGAAATGGGTCACATTGTTGACCACTTAAGGCCAACCAACGCAAACGCGAAATCTGATGCGTCGACAGTCGCTCGTCGCTCGAGTGGCTTCGCGTTATTCTTCTTCAAGTGGTTTAACATATTCTTTCCGTTCCGTCTTCTTATTTTCACGCCGCGCGTTATGCTCTCTTCAAGTACACTTTCGCGACACGGCTGATTGCACAATCAGTATCAGTTTCACTTTCCACCGCACCCGCACACCGCACAACCCATTGTTGCAAAGGGGTAGGACACTCCCGTTACTCAATCCCCTCTCGCTGATCACAGCCACAGCACTCAGCGGTTCATTTTATTGCAAATCATTGCCTTCACCCCTACGCTTATTTCCATCCGAACCAGTTGCTCCGGTGGAAGCCGTTAATCTCGCAAGATTGAACTGATGTCTGGCGTGAATGGCAATCATGGTCAACCAACGACCTTTTCAAACAAACAAAAAAATGACTCCATAAACTTTGCGTCACTCTGATGAAGGTACTTTTTCGTTCCAGATCACCGCAGCTTCCGAAACTGCTGCTGCTGCAACTTAACCGAATCCGGTGTTGTGGTATTGTCTCTATAGACCGCGACCACGCAGATTCGACCTTGTACCGGCGAGGCGACCTGCGACTTTTTAGCTGAGTTACTTGTTTTATTATTCAACGAATAAATTCTCGTACTCGATCCTCGATTCTAGACGGAAAGACACTCTGACTCTGGGTCGGGTACGAAGAAACACCGCCACCGACGATCCGCAGCCGGACGCGATCGATTCAAGACTGACGCTGTGAGACTGGCCCGAGCGGCGATGGGACGCAACGAAACGCGAGACGACGTTACGGCACGAGTGAAGGCAGCCTGCCCGGCTCAGCTGATCATCGACAAACGACGAAATCTTCGCCTGCCGCCGGACTGCCGGTTAAACGGTACCAGGCGGAGCAATACATAAAATTGAGCCGAGTGGAGCCGAGACTGGAGCGCGATAAAAGTGCGGAACGGCATTTTTAAAGGGAATTTTTTTTCCAGCTGTAGTGAGCGAATTGAAATCGTAACTAGCAACAGTGAAACTTACCGACTAACTTAGAGGCAATGTCAATCTTCCGGTTGGATGAAAATGTTTGTTTTTTTTTTGACTCTCGCTGTTTTAGAGATTAATGAGGGCGATATATGTAGGTCAATTCCAGTAGTTTTGGGGCAGATATATAAATTGGCCCACTTATGACCGATAAGCTTCGCGAGATGAGTGTACTAGCCCCATGGATCAACTTCGGGAGACCAGTTATGTTATTTCATACATTACATGTTATTTCATACATTAATACGACGTAAAAAGCGCGAAAAGTGGAGACTTGTAAAACATAAGTGAACAATAAACTATCCTAAATATAACATAAGGAATGTATCGAAAATAAGCTGTCCACATACATTGTACGTGTTTATTTGTGATTGTTTTAATATGATCATCCTAGCATGCTGTGCGTTTGACTGTCACCATTCGTTTGTTTACTTGTTTGCAAGGTTTACGTTCTTTGTTTTCAAAATGTCGCGTATGAAAAATACGTGAAAATTAAGGTTTTTGGACGCAACGCTGCATAAAAAGAGTGTACCTATGCGACAATTGGCGAAGCGATTCGGAATTCATCACGCGAGTGTAAAATCCATCATAACCAAGTTTGGGGAAGAGGCAGAAAACCCGGATCTTCCAACGCTAAACTGAATCAGAAAGTGGTACAGGTATACCTCGATAGTTCGTTCATCAACTGTTTCACTTCAAATCGCAATTGCGTAAAAACTACTGATTGTATCTGAAATATGATATAACCAAAAGAAAGAGCAACCTTCTGGAATTGATCAGTTTCGTCATTATCGTCGATTTTCATATCTTTTTATCACCAATTGCTTTGCTTAGACAGCTAGAAAAACCATTTTGAAATCTTCAACTTTTAACCTCACTTTTGCGTTACCTGGATTCTTCCATTATGATATGATACCTTTAACAAAAAACTTAAAAATGTAAAAATCATGAAATAATTATTTTTGGAAGCTTTTCTATCTTAAGTTGCTCTTGATTAGAACATCTTCTTTTCTTCGTATGACTCAAGGAGTTTCCATAGAAAAATTGAAAAAAAAATCGTACATTGCAAAGATACACCATACACCATTTTCAAATTTTATTAGTAAATTTTTTGAAAATAGTTTTTATTTTCAGTGTATATTTTTTTTCACAAAGTTCCAGTAATTATCTGAATTTTTTTATCAAACACAATTTCATTTTGAAGATTACACAGATTAAAAACCACATGTGCCTTTTAGAAGAACTACTCTTGAGTTGAAAAACTTTTGTTTACTAAGTGGAAAATCATGAATACCCATACTGAAACAGTTCCATCCAAATCGGAGAGGGTCATGGAAGATTGTTTTTTTTTTTTGGTTGATCTAGAAACGCTCAAATGGAAACAGCTGAACGAGCAGAACAAGTTAAGAAAAAACTGGAAGGAGTCCTTTTTTTTGTTTTTTTTTTTTATTTATTTATAGGTTAGGTTAATTATCGCTTCACGATTTTTGGGATTAAAAATCACAAACAAAACAAAACAAACAATACTGAAACAGCTATCCAATGGATGCTTCTTCAGGTTCTGGTTTTCTTCCGGTTGTATTAGATTTCAAATACAATAAGTAGTTTATATGCAATTTCAATTGCAAGTGAGAAAGTTGATGTACGTACTATTCAGATATACCTGTATCTCTATTTCGGTAGAACAAATCAATGTAGATACCAGTGGCGTCTCGTGAGAAAATCAACCGGTTGTGCACTTTCTTTCGAACCCCGACGTCAATTATGACAACAATATCTTGCTCCATAGTTCTTCCTTTGCCGAGTCTCTTGTGATATGCCACAAAAAGTACCTTGTCAATGTCCCGAAACAACAGAATAAAATTGCAGCCAGTAAGTAAAACTACTCTGTGCAGATCACAAAGTGCACAAAACAGACACTAACTCATCGGCAATCAAGTTATAGGAAAAAAATACATCTACAAACGATCCACGTGTGGTATATACAGGATCTGGTGCACCATTTGAAATGCCCAGTCTGCGAGTATTAACGGAGTATTAAATCGATGAATTTGATAATACATGAAATATACAATTTTAGACTGTACAGTGCACAAGGTGCACATATGGACGAGACGCCACTGGTAGATACGTAATTTTGCCAATAAAGTGGGAACCAGCGTCGCAATGATTCAACGTATCAAGAATTGGAGCAACCTGAAGACCTTCAAGAAGCAGAAAATCGCCAAACAAAGTGCAGAACAGAAGCAACGCGCAACAACAAGGGCCCGGAAATTGTATTCGCTTGTTTTGCAGTGACCTATGACAATTTTTTTTGGTATCAACCGTAGCAGGCCCTTTCTTTTAATCTGCACTGAACCCTTTTATTTGTGAAATCCGCTTCTATGAGCATCTATTTTAAATCAACACACAGACGTTCCTAGCTTAGCTGGTGTCAAGCTTAGACAATAGACAATAGACAAGCTTTCGTGTACAGGGTGTCTCACAATAGGTGTCACTAAAACAAAATGGGATTAAAGCAAAACAAATCAACCAAATCATAGTATTTATTTTTCATTTCAAAGATATATGTTATAGAAATATACCAAGTTAATTCAATTCGAATCTCTCGCCCATTTCCTTGATAATTTTGCGCAAACGCTTTGTAAACCCATCGGAGCTGGCACGTACGATTTCCTGAGGAATATGGTCCCAAATATCAACCAAATGTTTCTTGAATCGATTTAAAGTAAGCTCTTTCGTATGGCCTATATGTTGAAGCATATAACCCCAAACAAAGTAGTCAAGTGGGTTCAGATCCGGTGAAGAGGCCATTCTTCGCATGAGATGAAATCGGGCAAATTTTCCGCGCACCACGCTTATGTCCAAAACAATGACCCTATGCTATTGTTTATGACTCACCTTACACTGCTACTGATATAAGCCACAAGGGAAGGTTTATTGTACTGCTTTTAATAATGTTTTCTAAGCGGGTCTTTCGCGTCCTATCTCTTATATACATGCTTGTCATCTTCAGTTTTAAGTTACACTTTACTGTGACTATGTGCTTCAGTTCGAACAATCAGATTATTGCTCTGAGCAAAACATTCAACCCTTTCGAAAAAGCTGCAATTACATTCATTTGCATGAGCAAACCAGTGTAGTTTTAGTTCTTTTCGATTAGATTGAAAGCAAGAAGTCAAAGAGTGAATTGCAGCATAACCCGCCAGTATCACACCTGATGTTAGTGCCTTTATATAAACGTTCTACGACGTGGCAGTGAAAAAATGACTAGAATATGTGATACTTTCACTACTGGTCAAATTTTTGGTCCCACATGCATGTTTATAGCATGAGAAACGCCCTCTCACCGCCGAAAAGGTGAAAACTTTGACCCACGAGAGGGACGACGAGACCTATTCCAAAGAGGCCTAAAAACCCTTTCAGGTCCACAATTCTACACTGCCGTCGTAGCAGCATAGTTCCCCTCTACTGTTTCGGCCGGATTAAGCGTCGGCGCACTACGCCTACACAACTCTCAACTGACTCACATAAAAGGGTATAGATTGAGAAATACATCAAACCGCCATCAATACTAAAGCATGGGATTCGAACACTAGCTTTGGCGTGATATACGTGTAGCTTCTTTGCCACGCCAACGCCGATTGTTGAAAACTCCTCTCTAAGTATCTACGATTTGCTTCTAGTTGGAAGTGAGACCACGATTGTACAACAATTCCATCGTTATGTCACAAAACCCGTTTTGGAAAACATGGTTTATATAATGTAATTTCAACAGTATTAGAAACTACACACTTAGAAATTATGAACCTTATAAGAGGCGTAATTCATGTTTGTAAATAGTCGGGGAACGTAAAGAGAGATTTCGTGTAAAATAATGTCTCCTGAAACTGACACATACGCAATTCGACGAAAGATGTGTTCGATTGAATTCATTTTCTCATCTCTTTCAACACATTCTTATAGGCTGAAGGACGCTTGCATGTGTCGGTCTCAGGGACAGAAACTTACATGAGATTTTGGTAGTGTGTATCTATAAAATTGGCTCTAATGGAACGATGTTTTTAAAAACCATCAGAAAACATAAATCACATACAGCAGTGAATTTCAGCTCAATCGTCAGTCAGAGTGAGCTGACATGTGACGTGTTTTGTTTTTCAAAACGTTGATAATACTTATAAAAAAACTATCACGAGTAATTTAAAATAAGATATTTTGTGAGTCCTTTGGGAATACTCACACTTTAGATGACATAAAAAAGTGTGAGTAGGTGAAACTTGAGATGGCACAAAGCTTAAAAAGCACATTAAAAAAAAATCGAGTCATCATTGAATCTCTTACGATTTAACAATTTTTTTTTGATCTGGTGAGTTCATTCCAGTTGAAAATATATGCTTGCCTGATAAATTTTTTTTCTTTTTTAAATCCCGTCCGTTTTCCAACGAAATTGATCACTCAATAAGGTGGTTATTGCATTTGCTCGTTTTAAAAAATAACACAGAGTTCGACGAAGCCTGTTGAAAGTTGGAGTAGCCGTGCAGCCATGAAGAATACAATAACGGGTGGCAACTAAAATTTTGGATTTTTTTCGAAGCCCCTTTGCTCAACAAAAAAACGAGCTCAGAGAGAAATGAGAATGCTTATGTTTTAGCTCGCACTCACTCCTCTTTCTGTTACCATTTTTTTGTTTTAGTTATCTTTGCTCAGTTTTGCTCAAAATTCCATAAAAAAAGAAGCATTTCGCGAGCGCGTTATACAGTTCTACGAACTGCACATTCAAGCCCTTTGGTTTGGCTATCAATCAAAATGTGTACCAGAACCAATGTTTGAAGAAAATGTTGCACTTGTTTCAACAAAAACATCATGTAGATGGACAATACGTGTATTGGCCGGATAATGCGTCATCATATTACGTCAAACAAACACAATCGTCCTTCGATCCCATTTGTGCCCAAAAACCACAATCCGACAAATCTGCCTTAGTGTCGCCCAATCGAAGATTTCTTTATCATTTCGAGCTTCACTTGTACAAAAAGAACTAGAGAGCCACGAATTGCAAACAGTTGATTGGTAGAACCAAAGTTCACCGAACAGCCGATTACGGACCGTTTTAAAATCTTCACTAATTTTGTTTCAACAATGGACAATGTATCTTTTCAATACATCAGATCTTCTTCAAGCATGTTTGTCTTTTTTTGACAACTTGAGAAAGAAATTCCAAAACTTTAGTTGCCATCCGTTAAGAACACGCACTTTTTTCTTTCATGATATTGAGGACGAAATTGAAAACAAAATAAATCAGAAGAAGAAACTCACGAGAAGACAATATTAGCCTCCCAACACGAGTTGAGATCGACGGGATGAAATCGAGGTAGTAGACGAATTCGTGTATCTGGGCTCATTGGAGGCCGCCGATAACGACACCAGGCGACTTATAGCTAGTAATCGTGCCTACATTGGACTCTGAAGGATACTAAGTTCGCCTAACTACAAAGTTGACCACCTACAAGACCTCAATTAGACCGGTAGTCCTCTACGGCCTCGAAACATGGGCATTGCTTGCAAAGGACCAACGCGCCCTTGGGGTCTTTGAACGGAAGGTGTTGCGTACGATGTACGGTGCAGTGCAGATGGAAGACGGGGAGCGTAAAGGAGCCGAATGAAGCACGAATTGCATCAGTTGTCGGGAGAACTTCCCATCGTTCACATCGCAACAATCGGTCGACTACGGTGGGCTGGGCATATAGTAAGATTTCTTCTGGAAAGTCAGAGGAAATTACATAACCTTGGGAGGATCAAGTACTTCCAACATGTTTTGGAGCTGGAAACATAGGATTTAGAGGCGTACCAACAGCATTTTTCGATACATAGAATTACTTTATACAATCAACCATGTTTGATTAATCTTCTGGAAACTCGAAATTATATGGTAGTTTTGGGATATTCCAGGCCATCCGAATTGTCCTGGAGTTAAACACATAAGGTAAGTGTAAAAAGTATTCCTGTTATATGATGCACAATTAAATGATATCTCTAGTTTTCCTAGAAACTTGGTGTGCTGAAATTTTAACTCCACGAAATATTTTGTAACGGGTGGCCACCCAATAACGGGAATCACTTCTATACTTTTCCATCAGAACAATAATAATTCTTTCAGACAAATATGACCTATGTGGACTAATCCTTACAATATACAGAAAATTGTCAAACACACAATTTCACTCCAATATTGAGGGCGCGCATTGTCCAATTCCTTCAAGCGAACAAAGATCGTGGGAAAAAGTTCACGATGGATCATTTCAAGCGTGAACATGTTTCGAAAACCGTTATATTCCGCACTCTGACATCCAGGGCAGTAATCCGGAAGAAAGGTAATTGCCCTCCAACGAAGACTATGGATAAAAAGACGCTCCAATCACTGCACACAATGATCAACAACACGGATTCGGTGAGCCAGCGTTCAATTATTCGAAGTCGTGCATCGGTAAGACTCTGAAAAGGAGGGAATAGTATGTCAAATGAAACCCAGATCACCAGAGTACACGGACGAACAAATCAAAACGGTGATATTCCAGTTACGCTGGATGATCACTCAATACCGTGGAAAGTCTTTCGTTCTGGACGACGAAACCTATTTACCCCTTTCTAAGTACCAGATGCCCGGAAACGACTGTTTCTATACCAAGGATAAATCTAAAACTCCTTCAAAGTACAAATTCAAGCGCGTACAAAAAGGCATGCTATACATCGCAATTTCCGATAGGGTGATTTCGGAGCCGTGGTTCAAATCACGTGGCAATGTTTGCAGAAAATTTTAATCCCGCTCCTTCAGAAACATCACTCGAATGAAGCCTACGTGTTTAGGTCAGACAAGGCATCACACTACTCGAAGAAGACGTTAACGTTCCTGGAGAGCCAATACCAGTTGTACCAAAAGACCGGAATCCGACCAATCTCCAGCAGTGGAGGATTTTTTTGGTCTATTAAGCTCCACTGTATACAAGGGTAATTAGAAGGCACGGACACGAAGCAACTCGTTAACAGGATCAGAACCAGCATCCGGAAAATTAAAGTGGCAGCCTTCCAGTGGTCATGTGCTACTATCAGGACTAAACTGTGCCGCTTGGCGGAGCACGGACCATATGCTAATATTCAGTATGCTAAATTTGAAGACTAAGGTCAATCCTTTATATAAATTCAATTGAACTGCACTTCTTTGTTTCATTTTTTCGGAGCCATTCATTCCATTCCCACTATTTGGTGGCCACCCGTTATTATAGAATTTTTCTTGTTTTGTAGCGAGCCTGTTGTCGCTTGTAATTTTCCTATACGACTTCGGAATAAAATTGATTACGTTCCTATGAATATATTGCTTTCAGGTCAGCTTGCAATGATCATTTGAAGATGCGATCATTGCCCTGATATTCCGAAATGTAGCACGTAGTAAAAAAATCTTGTCGTCTATAACTAAATTGAGTAAACGAGTGGAAACTCATCAGGAATGATCTCTCATATGCATCCGTCGAACCATTCTGAACGGCCGTTGTGAGAATATCACTATGAAAATCTCACATGCGCATCGCATGTTACCAAATACTAATGACTTCTCTCCTTTCTTACATACATCCTGAGTCTGCGCTACTAAAGTCAGCTTTTCAAAAGCAGAAACGCCGAGAAGACTACCTGGACCCTACATCAAAACGAAAACTAAACTAAGGAGTGTATCGAAAAGTAGTTATAAACATTCGATGCATTATTACCCATAAACTACTGTATATATTTTTAGCGTGTAAGCGCCATTTGCTTTGTTTACATGTCAAAAATGATTATTCGGTTCATTCATTTCCGTTGATAAAGTTGTATTCAAAATGTCGCGAATTGAATTTGAGACTAAAAGAAAATTCTGCACACTTGGTGCACACCGAAAAGGGTGTTACTTACAACCAGATTGCGAAAAGAGTAAATGTTCACCCGGCAAGTGTAAAACGCATCATCGAAAAGTTTGGTAAGGAGTGCTCTCTCAAGGATTTACCAAGAAGTGGCCGGAAACCCGGCTCCAGCAACCCGATTTGGACCAAAAGTTGTGGATTATATTCAACGGAACAAATCTGCCTCTACTCGCGATCTAGCCAAGAAGTTCAGGACCAGCATCGGAATGATTCAACGAATCAAGCGCAGGAATGACTTGAAGACGTACAAAAAGCAGAAAGTGCCCAAACAAACTCCGGAACAAAAGTCTCAGTGCCAAAACCAGGGCTCGAAAGCTGTACAGCTGCATTTTGGACAATGTCGACCAGTGCATTTTGATGGATGACGAAACATACGTTAAAGAAGATTCAAGAACGCTACCGGGGCCGCAGTTTTATACTAAATCTGTTGGGGAACGTGTGCCAACCGCAGATACGACTGTTGCGATGGAGAAATTCGGTCAGAAGGTGCTCATTTGGCAAGCTATTTGCACATGTGGCTTGCGTTCTTCAATTTTCTATACAAAAGGAACTATAAATGCTGAGATTTATCAAAAGGAATGTTTGAAGAACAGGTTGCTACCATTGTATAGAAAGCACCAGTCCCTCCTCTCTTCTGGCCAGATTTGGCATCGGCACATTACGCCAAATCCACTCTACAGTGGCTGACGGAGAATAACATCAAGTTCGTAGAAAAAGACATCAACCCACCAAACTGTCCCCAGTTGCGACCGATCGAACGCTATTGGGCAATAGTCAAGCGTATATTTAAGAAGGATGGTACAGTGTCCCAAAACATGACCGATTTTAAGAAAAATTGGGCAGCGGCATCCAGGAAGTGCACAAAGGTCACTGTGCAGAATTTGATGGCAGGTGTCAAATCAAAGGTACGGGCATTCTACAGAAATGAACATGATGACTAGTTTTTCCGTTTGGATCTTTTGTAAACATGTTAAGCTATAATAAACTGAAATAGTATGTTAATTTTAACCATGTTTTCATGCCTATTTTATTATTTGGAAGTTTATAACTACTTTTCGATACACTCCTTATAAGTAGAGAACGGTATAAAAACCTAACCAATATTACTTTCAGCAATTTATTTTTAAACAAGGCAAGTAATTAAGCGACCACGGCAAATGTTCTAAGTATTCATTGCATAATATATAACGGGGAAAGAAAGGGACCATCAGGGCACCCAAGTGAAACGATTTGGATAGGGAGCAGGGGACTGTCTCCTACCTATTTATTGTTAACATTTCGCGGAACGAGGGCGGGCTCTTCGACCCCATCTATTGGGTTTACTCTGTCAATCGAGGGGTCGATTCTAATGCTATGGGTGTGAACTTGCTTTTGGAAGGAGATTCTCTTCCCTATAGCCGCGGGTTTCGCGTAAGTGTCTCTGCTTACGGGCCCACCCAAACGTTTCTGGCCCTTCATACAGGAGCTTGATGATCATAAACAATTATAGAATTCTGATCAAACCGTTTTTTTTCTTCAGATTATTCCACTGTTATGGAAAGTTACCTTGCTACAATAGATGGTAGTATTACATCATCATCATCATCATGACAAGATTGTGTTCAGGTCTGGTGGAATATCATCTCTGTCATGCTTGCTATGGGCTCCACAAAGCCTTGAGGTCTGGTAAACTTCAAGTACTAAGTTTACCACGTACAAAACGCTGATAAGACCGGTAGTTTTCTGCAGGCCTGAGACATGGACAATGCTCGAAAAGGGGAGTGTTCGAACGGCACGTGCTTAGGACCATCTTTGGTGGTGTATGTGAAAACGATGTATGGAGGAAAGAATGAATCACGAGCTGGTGCAACTCAATGGCAAATACAGTGTCCTGTAAGAAGCTAAAGGTGGATATAGGCGGAACATGTTTTAAGAATGCCGCACGACAATCCCACAAACAAATTCGCCTCGAATCCAGCCGAAACAATTGTAATGCAGGTGCTGTCCTACAGGGACGTTTGCCTAGCATAAGAAAATAAATAAAAGGTTTTATTTCAAGCATAAAGGGCGAACACGAAATTATTGCGACACCGAAAATGTCATGCCAATTTTCTTATAATGTTTAGAATCAAACCAAAATTTTAGGGTAGTTTTATACATATATTTACTTCAAAAATCAAAAGAAAAGTTAATCGATGGAGCCTTGAGTGTAAAATTGAACGCATTTTCGCTTGATGCCCTCCATCAAAGTCTTTACAGTGTCATCCGGTACCAGTTTCTCAGTTTTTTTTTTGTTCATTTTCTTAACATGTCCTTCTCGTCTTTGACTGTCTTCTTGCTCTTCCGAAGTCCGGCGCAGCTCCGGACAGTTTGACGGATTCATGTCCTTTGGAACAAAATGGACAGAATTGGCCTCATACCACTCCAGGACACTTTTAGAATAGTGGCATGATGCCAAATCTGGCCAAAATAGCGGAGCTTCGTCGTGCTGCTGCAAGAACGGCAAAAGGCGCTTCTCGAGGCACTCAGATTTGTAGATCTCGCCATTTACTGTGCCCTTTGTCACGAAAGGCTCACTCCTCAGTCCGCAAGAGCAGATGGCCTGCCAAATGAGATATTTGGAGGCGAACTTTGACATTTTCTTCTTCTTAAATTTGTCGTCCACATAGAACTTGCTCTTGCCGGTGAAAAACCTAGGAATTTGCTTAAAATCGGCTTTTATATACGTTTCGTCGTCCATCACACAGCAGCCATATTTTGTCAGCATCTTCTCGTAGAGCTTCTGTGCCCGAGTTTTAGCCGTCGATTGTTGCCGCTCATCGCGGTTTGGGAAGTTCTGTACCTTGTATGTATGTAGTCCAGCTCTCTTCTTTGCATTCTGGACGTAGCTCTGCGACATGCCGATCTTTTTAGCCAAATCACGGCTTGAGACGTTGGGATTTGCTTTAATCATTCGCTTCACCTTTCCCTCCGTCTTTTTGTTCTCCGGTCCCGGTTTTCTTCCAGCTCCTTTGCCGTGGTCCAACGTCAACCGCTCCTGGAACCGCTTCAACACTCTGGAGACGGTTGAATGTTCAACATTTTTCCCAACTGCCGGTGCGACAGGTCTGGAAATTCCAGGTGTTTGGAAAGAATTGGTTCTCTCGACTCGTGTTGGTTCACCTCCATTTTCGTTGAATCGAAAAACACGACTTCGAGTTTGACAGCATGTAAACAATACACATCAATGAGAAAGTGTGCAAAATTTGGTTGATTTTTACCCAATGGTAAAAAAGTTATGCCCTGTTGAATGTGTCGCAATAATTTCGTGTTCGCCCTTTATTTGCTTAGTTATCGTAGCAATTGATAAACATCTACTTTACAAAAAAGCTTAAATAATGTGCGGTTATTTGAGGAAGTAAAACTAGCAAAACTTTCTATGAATTAAAATGAAAATCAAAACTGTCGAACGACTTTGACTGGGACTCGCTGTACCTGAAACATCAAGGCTTATCGATTCAAAATTCAATAATGTTTGGTTCATGGTCAATCATTCCAGAACTTCGACGAATCTCCAATACAAAACACACTCTTCAGAAATCACAAACCACACCGAAAGCTAATACACCACAGTGCAAAACCTGACGAATTCAAATTTGTCAAGCAATCGCGAAACCGCACTTGAAGTGCGCTATAACCAACCGGTTACAACGCTTTCCATAAGAGCTCAGCTACCGATAATCGCATCACAGTCCCATCTGCGTTGAATTACCTACACCCGATGGGACTGTTATGCGGTTTTGAGCTTCAAACCCTTCTCACTCAGCTCTTACGTTGGTTGGCTGGAACTGGTAGCAGTACCTCGATAAACCACTTCAAGGGCAAACCACCAAGCGCGAGTGCAAAGAAGTGCACCCAATAAGGTCAACATCATTATCACTTTATGCTGCGGCTGCTGCTGCTGCTGCTAAATACTCACGCAGTGGATTCTTACTGCTGCAAGTCATAAATTTCAGAACGGCAGCACCGACCTTCTCGATCTACGCACATGATCATAAGAAGTAATCCGTTCCAACTCCTTGACCATGGGGGCAGAAAAAGAATCCCAATCGAAGGGGAAAAGGGCTTGGCTTTTATGCCATACGGTTGTTTCCGAAACCTGTTCTCGACTTATTGTTAAATCGTGTAAGATCCAGTCCTTTGTTCGGTAGGTATAGAGCGCGGAAGAGCGCAAAACCTGATGCAGCGATTCAGGTGTCAATCGCGCGAATGGCGGAAGTTAATTAGAGCGATATTTCTCCCCAAAAACTTCCGATGCGCTTCCTAGATGAGCAGGTTTATCTTTCTCTCTCTCTCTGTCTTTCTCTTTCGTTCTGTCAATTTAAAGTTGTTCGCAGTTGAAAACGCGTTGAAAGCTAAGTGCGTTATCAGGAACCGACTGATGTGTCTCTTTACTTTCTGTTGGCAAAACATGATTACTGCTGCAGATTCAGCTACGGCGAATGCCTTTGTTTTTAAAACTGAAATGCCGATAAGGCTTCAGCTGCTGATCGTAGTAAATCATTGACTTAAGTTTACTCTCGCAGAATGGGCAAACGAGATAAGCAGTGCTGGAATTTCTACAATCAAAAGTCACCGGGGTGCTAGAGGGTCACCCGACGTAGCTGACCTAGAACATCAGGCGATGTGTAATCTTAGAATTCGATGGAAAAATAAGTTTATTACGAGAAAGAACAAATGTGGACTGGATTTCATTTGGGAGCAGACCGCAGTGTTAATTAGTCGCTTAACACGTTTAATCAAATTATGACCACGTTCATCGTATTCATCGTATGCATACCAACCTTCACCACATTTTCCAAGGTGACTGACTTTTTGCTGAAGAAAACATACCTGAAAAGATAGAAAAAAAAACTTCATTAGTTCGTATTCATGAATAGCAGCATAGTGCCATACAGTGCAACTCAACAATCCATTCAAACAAGATCACCGAACTCATCCATGCGTGATGCTGCTCTTCAAAACCACGAACCAAACAAATCCCATTACTACAACAATGCTACCATTTTAGCGAAACCGGAAAGCAAACTTTACCTATCAATTACCACTGACAAAAGAGCGGACAGGAGAAAAAAAACGACGACGAAGACGTAACCAAAACGACCAAAACATCACGGCATACTCGATTGTTGACAATGGTCTAATTGAAGCATGGAAGCCTCTCTCGGACCCGTGCATTTCTCCCAATTATAAGCACGGAATGATAACAAGTCCGTGATTCGATTCATCCGCCGTCACGCGTGCACATTCAATTTTCTGTCTGTCAGACTGTGGATCATCCAGTTCAGTGTGGGATGACATATTCATAAACATTAGTAGGAGGTACTGTCGTCGTCGTTGTCAATCATCAATAGGGATGCGCAGTTAGTTCCTGAATAATCGAATTAATCGCTTAAAGTTAGTAAGCAATTTTTTTCTGATTACTTATTACTAGCAATCCTCAGACCACGAGATGAGCGAAAGAAGTCATTTTGATCTATAGACTGTTCCGGAAATTATTAGTACACTAACGATTAACCGTCAATTCAAAATGCGTACAGTATTCAACCAACGTTGGGCTGCGTACTGTTGTTTACATCCAAATTAAACTCGTTTTTTCAATTTTTCGCACGGAAGTTTGAAATGCGTAGTCTTTCTCCCGAGCAAAGGAAACGGATTGTGCACAAACGGTGCACCGTCATTGGCATTTCGATCAGAAAACTGGCTAAAGAAGAAGGTGTGAACGTCGGAGCAGTTCAAACCGCATTACGGAAGTATCAACAGTGCTCTTTCGTAGATTCCCCGAGACTGACTCTACAATCGACAGAAAGGTAAAGGACTATTTCAAGCGTCATCCTTCAGCATCAGTCCGAGATGTGGCGAAAAAGCTAAGTAATTCGGCGACTAATGTTATGCGTGCCAAGAAGGGGATGGGTCTGCAGACTCGTCGGAAGCAGAAGCAGCGAAAACGAAGCACCAAACAAGCTGAATCTGTGAAACGGACGGCTCGACAAGTGTAGGACAAACTGCTGACAAAAAAATCGGGCTGTGTTATCATTGACGATAAAACCTACATAAAACTCTGCCGGGACCCCAGTTTTATACCTCGCCGAAGGGAAAGGATGTTCCTGGAGCAGTGAAAGCCATTTGAGCATGAGCATGAGGATAATTGACCACCCAAGGTTGGTACTCCGTTATTGCCAGATCAGCTGTTACAAGTTATAACACATCCTCAATGTGTAAAAACTGGTGATCCCAAACTAAGACAATACTGGCACTGGCCTCGCCCCGAATGCAGGTCAAGTAGGGAATGCCTAGGAATTTGTAAACATGATACTCACTTTGAAGGAAGCCGGAAAATCCGCTGCACTTCCACGAGAAAGCACTGGGATGTTGGATAAAATGATTGGATAAAACTAACAATAAGGATGCTGTTGGGCCCGCTCACAAGTATGAGTGGTTTGTTTCATTGGAATACAAGAATAAGTTAAAATATCTAGTCTGAGAACCGATTTACTCTAACAGTAAGGATACTGGGCCACTCAAAAGTGTGGGTGGTTTATTTCAACTGAATAGAAAAATATGTTAAAACATCGAGTTTGAGAACCGATTTAAACCAACAGTAAAGATGTTGTTGGGACCACTCACATGTGTGAGTGGTTTATTGTAATACAATACAAGAATACGTTGAAGTATCCAATTTGAAGACCGATTTAAACCAACCGTAAGGATGCTGTTGGCGCCACTCACAAATATGAACGATAGATTATAAATTTTTGTTAAAATATCGAGTTTGAGGACCGATTTAAACCAACAGTAGTGATGCTGTTGGGGTCTTTCACAACTGTGTGTGGTTTATTTCTATGGAATACAAGAATACATTGAAACATCGAATTTGACGAACAAAATTACCAAGCTGATGAAACGCGAAGGTAATATATTAATCAATTACGCCTAGATCTAAAATACTGAAACAAAAGACATCGAACGCGCAAATTCTGACTCATCAACAATAAGAAGAAGTTCGCGTTTTATGCATGCACGTTTTTAACAAAAATGTTTTTAATTTCAAATGTATGTTTTATAGAAAATGTATAATACTAAAATAATGATAGTGAGAATATGTAGGGAGATTAAAGCGCTAATAATGGGTGTTCCGATCAAAATTTGGTCAAACAGTTATGTGTGTGAGTCGATCAAAGTTTTCATTAATAATTCAATTTTTTTTTCTTTTTCAAGTTCAGTTAATACAGAATACAGGAGAAATATTCAGTTAAGCTTCCTTTTTACCGAATTACCGGGGCTTTTGTTTAACACCTGCCATAAGATTGTGTACACTCTCCTTGTCCACTTTATTCGCCACAGAACGCCAGTTTGGCTTGAACTGTTTCTCGCTCACAACAGCTTTTTGAGTCCTAGAGGGTTTGAGCTGTTAAGTGGAATACCTGTAACTAGAAATTAGAAGAAAAAATAGCATTTTCCATTTAATTCCAACAACCTTTGCTTATCTTGACAGATACGCGTATTTCGTCTACAATGTGCAGACTTCTTCAGTGTCTCGTACTAATAAGCTTTTTGAGTCTTCTCAAGGTTCCGCTTGACGATGGCCCAATATTGTTCGATTGGGCGGAGCTCTGGCGTGTTGGGAGGGTTCTTGACCATGGGTGACACTTGAACATTGTTGGCAGCGTAGAACTCCATGGCCTTTTTTCGTAACGGCAAGATGCCAAATCTGGCCAAAATAGAACGGAACAATAGTGTCGCTTCAGGAAAGGCAGTAGACGTTTTTGTAGGCACTCGCTCAGATAAATTTCCTGGTTGACGGTTCCGGTCGCAATGTAAACGTCGCTCTTCAAGCCATAGGTACAGATGGCCTGCCACACCAGATATTTCTTCGCGTACTTTGACAGTTTAATGTGCTTGAAAATATCTGCCACCTTTCCCCGTCCAGTTGCCGTATAAAATTCCTGTCCAGGAAGCTGTTTAAAGTCTACCTTGACGTAAGTTTCATCGTCCCCTGCCACGCTATCAAACTTTGTCAGCATCATCGTGTACAACTTTCGCGATCGTGCTTTGTTTATCGTCGCGATTAGAAGTCACCACTTTCTTTTAAGTCGATAGTCCAGCTCGTTTTTTAGATCCATCCACGGTTGAAGGCACCACTCCCAACTTCTTTGCGACATCTCGGACGGAAAGGTTGGGGTTCCGCTCGAAACAGCGGGCAACTCTTTTTTGTCGTCGGCGTGGCCTCCGGCTTTCGATTTCCCCCCGATCCAGCTTTCCTGGCTGTCGACAAACGTTCACCGAACACTTTTAATACGTTGGTAACAGTTGATTTAGCCACATTCAACAATTTCGCCAACTTGTCGTGATTGAATTATCGCCATGCACGTTCAAAATTTTGATACGTTGCTTCTCTTCCTTCGACGACATTTTGATGTGCTAATCTCAAAATCAAAATAGAGGCATGATGCTACACGAACACATCTTCAAAATGAGGAGTGTGCAAAATTGATTAATGCACGATGAAAGGAAATGCGTCAAGTTAAAGGCGACCAAATTTTGATCGAAACACCCTTTATGCATGTTATTGATTTGCAAAATGTTTGCGCGAGGTTTCATTGAGCGATTTCGGTTTCATCATACGAGCAACTGGATGTTCTAAAGTTGTTTAATCCATGGGAGTACTGGCCGGAGTTTGCTGCCAGTTATCGTATAGTTGCCAACAAAAATATTCATGGTGGAAACCAGATGGAGTACAAATGCAATGTGCGTGGACTCAACGTCAAAAAGCTCCACAAAGAACATGCAAAACGAACAAGAGAAGGAGATGGCGAAACAAATAGGAGAATGTATGGGAGCAGTAGTTGAATTTCAGAAAACCCCTTCTCCGAAAAGAAATTGTTTGATATGTCAACAGACGATATGGTTATAAATGACAGAGAAAGTAAACAAAGAGAGTTAGAATGAAAAGCAATTTTATTTTTTTATTAGAATCAATGAAAACTTTGAACTGATTAAAAGCTGAATAAGCAAGTTCTTAACAGAAGACGAATCAATGAATGAGCTCTCATTCAAATTTAGGGGAATGATGACCATAAAATTCTTGGAATTCTTAATTGGTTTCATTTGAAATGTATGTTTCGTTCGGAAATGCAGGAATAAAAATCTGAACAAGAATGAATTACTAAAATACAAATGAATGCCGAAGTTGGCACTTGGCAAATCTTTGAAAAATTGCGGTTCAATTAGTTGAATAGTTAATTTGAATTTCAGAATTTAAAAAACTATAAGAATTTTGAGTGTATGTGACAGCATTTTTTATTTGAGTGGCTTTGGCAGCACGATATATTTAAATTTAAAAAAAAAAAAAACATGTGTTAGTGTAAAGATTGTACTCGAACAAAAACTCAACACTTTCTTTTGTGTATAACCTTTCATTGCATGTGTGAAAATCATGAAATTTTGAGTAAAACTAGTTAATAGTATATACATTAATTGTTATGTTATATATTCTCCGTGCGAGGAGTAACGATTATGATGTAGAAGGAGATGTTCGCTCATCACCATGAGGCACCAAGAGTGAACAACAATGTTTTTGGCTAGAATGAAAGATATGAAGAGAAAGTTTTTGATAGTTCCACTAGTGTGCGGCAGGATTGGAAATGTAACAGATGTTTTTTAGGAAAATTGAGCGAAAAGGGCATGTATACAGTGGTACTCGAACCAAGGACATTTTTGCCTACCCCGCAATGGGATGTTAGGCAAAAATGTCCTTGGTTCGAGTACCACTGTATACATGCCCTTTTCGCTCAATTTTCCTAAAAAACATCTGTTACATTTCCAATCCTGCCGCACACTAGCGGAACTATCAAAAACTTTCTCTTCATATCTTTCATTCTAGCCAAAAACATTGTTGTTCACTCTTGGTGCCTCATGGTGATGAGCGAACATCTCCTTCTACATAGTTAATAGTAGAATGTTACAGTTACCTTGCGTCTTACCATTACACGAAATCAACGCTATAATGGTATACCTAAACAACATGAACCTTCTAATTACCCGTAAATTCGACCAATTGAAAATCTTTTGTTTGTCGCTACGAAGTCTGTGCTGAATCTTATGCGGAACGTTCGCAAGAAGGTGCACTTGCTAGCCGTTAATCGGTAGATTGCAAATATTGAGAACACTAACCTGATGTGCTACTCTAATGTTAACAGTATATCTAATAATAATTTAACGCCCAACACTTGTGTAGTATTTGTACTGAAAACTGCGTGCGTCCATACTTTCTGGGGCAGTCTTTACGATGTCAATCGTAACTAGTTACTGATACGTTTCTGCACGCAATAATATTCACGCAGACACTCCTCGATCGCTCACCTGGCCACGTTCATGCAACCATTGGAGATAGGGGGGATTTGGTATCTACCCTTAAAAGACGTAGGGAGCCCACGCAGCCTTATATCAAAGGAAAAAGGAATCGAATAGTTAGAGAAATTAGTAAAACAGAATGCTCTGTTTGGTGTACAGATTTTTTTTTTATATTTAAACTTGTCGTTGGGAGCATCTAATCTAAGAAGGTGACGCGTTGCTTCATTTCTCTTCAAACGATAGGAACTCAAGCATTAACTTTAGTCCTTTCCCCATATGGGTTATGCAGGGTTGTTTTGAGAAATCTTAAAATTAATCCGCAACAAATCCGCGCAAGATCAAAATCAATTCCGCGTAAAATCAGCTCCAAATCCCCACCTTCCACACACGAACTTACGAAGACTTGCCAAACATTAAATATATAGATGGGAACGGTTTTATCAGTAGGAGGACCTTGAAATACACGGGGTAAAAAATAACATGCAACGCTCATTTTTTGCAGTATGATGCTCCATACAATACGAGTAAATTTTTGATTAATTTCCTTTAGCAAAAACCCCGCGATATGAAAAGGGTTCTGAGGTGGCTGAAGCCATTTCCCACCCAACAATTATTTCTGGTTTTGAGCCTTTCAGATGCATTGTTTAAAACAGCGTTTTAATTTAAAACTTGCCCAAGATGTGATCTCTGAAGACGCACAGGACGTATGAGTAAGTGACGAAAGCATTTGAGCTAATTTTCTCCTTTTTCATTGTTCCTCCTGCTCAATGTTATCTTTCAAAAAACTTTTAGGAATGATGTTTCTGGATTATTGGATGTCATTGCTATGATTTCTTTTTCATCTAGTTACAATTATCTTCTTTAGCGTTCCTTTTCATTCAGACTACTTCGTCTTGCTTCTCTGGTTCCTTACTTCCTTCTTTTTCTGGGCATCCACTAATTCAACAATTCTTTTGTTTTTGCTTGGATTCGTAAGATTGCGTCACAAATTTGCCCTTTCAAATCAAGTCCTTTGAAATAACAAATCAAATTATATCATTCTCAAAAAATGGATGCCATTTAAAATATTTTTACGATTACTGAAGTGCTGTTCACTGAGCCTAGCTCGGGTTTTCGGCATCAAATACTTGAATAGTGAAAATTTTCTTTCGACCTCTGCATTAGAACAAGCTACGCAAGTTACAATGTTAAGCAATGTTCTCATTTCAGAGATTTTTTTAAAAGGATGTCTGGTTCACTCATTTTGTTAATTCATTTAACAAATCCGCACCAGAACGAATTTCATGAACAAATTCGCGTGGTGGAAGAACCTCTCAAATAGCTGAAAGAACTTATAAAAATCACTTTAGATAGATGGGCACGCGTGGTTGGCAATACATAGCATTTTTGAAAAATAAATAGCTCAATAACTAAGACACATACATCGCCATTTTTTTTATATAATCTGTAAAAAACTCTAAACTTTCAAGAAAAAATATCAAAACGAGGAACTCTTTGGTCAAAATCATAAAAAAACGAATATAATCCATGTTTTCATAGAATATCGCATTTTCATGTTTTTCCTCAAAGGAATATTTAATTACCTTTTATTTGCGCTTTATATTGACAAAATCGACCATGTGATTTAAAAGTTATGATTTTTTGAAAAAATGCATTTTTTTAGGATCTTTTTGGATACCTCTAATGACAAGAAAATGGGTCTAATATTTTTCGATAAGGAATAAAACAACCAATTCCTATTAATAAATTATGTATAACTTTTTTCAATGGAATTGCTGATATAGAGTAAGTATGAAAGCGGTTAAAGGACAACTTAATGTTGACGTACAATCGAACAATTTTTTTCTTGCTGTAAAAAAAAATTCGCCACTGTGGTAGTGTATTTACCAGAACAAACAAATAAAATAATCACTCGATCAGATAGAAACCCAAACTACAGTCGATTGGATTCACTCCGAGGAGCAACTTTCCGCAGTTTTTGAAGAATTGAAAAAAAAACTGGAACTGAAATACATTAGTACAAAGATTCCTAAGGTATAGGAAGGGAAATGATGGTAGAACTTACCAAGTATAGTCAAAAGTGGCTTCCAAAAGAAATCCATCATTATCCCTGAGGAACAAATACTCCTGCACCGGTAATATGCCAAAGCAGATCTAATTCTACACATAATTTTCACACTTACCTGCCTAGCAAGCTGTGGCCAGCTATCTGCGGCTTAGTTCCTGTAAGGGACTACAGGAACCGAGGATCTGGTCGATGTCGCAACCATGAGCAGCAAATAATATCTTAAATAAGTTACCTGCCTAGCCCCTTCCAAACGATAAGGTGACCCATTAACCTCGAGCTAGCCACCAGTAATTGGAACCACACTTTTACTAAAATCAAAATATGAAACATTGTTTATAACAATTTTGAATATCGGTTCCGTAAAGTGTTACACACTCCTGAGCCTTGCAAATAAACGAAATTATTAAAAAAAAATTCCACGCTTCCGTATTAAGACGGGAGCCCTCATTTCCTTATATGATTTTACATCAACGGAATGTAATCGATCACCTAATCATACCCATTAAAAATGAATATGGGAAAATTGGACACCCCCACCGACGAATCCACTGACTGCAATCACTTCCGCTCTGTTGTGATATAGGCAGTAAATATTTTATGTAATTTCCATTCTCCTGCCATCTACTCTATGTACTCTGTACGTAGGAATAAGGTTGAGTGCACTTGTTCACTTGTTGAAATTGAATGCAAACAAATCCGGTTAGCGCATAGAAGGACAACACAGCGCGACAAATATACTGGAACACGTTTGTGTTTGTTATTAAAAATTCTACACTCCGCCGAAAGTGACAACTTACAATATGAATTCCGTCGAAAAGAGAGGTTATTTCACGCTCAACCATGCGAAAAGAGGGGCTTCCTGCGCCGAAGCGGTCTGTAGGAATATTGTCCCGAGCCAATGCTTTTGGCATTAACATATTGTCAAGATCAAACTGTGCGATTCTAAACCTCGCCCGCGTGCTTTCAGACCCACTTCCTAAAAGCGCGTTGTCCTTGACCTCCGCGTCCGATCGGATTGTTTGTGTCCATGCGATTCGGTAATTACTTTTGTTGACAGAAGCTGGGTGGGAAATATATCACATTAGTTTCAACTCCAGTCACATTGCGGCCGAAATAGCTTTCAATCGCGGTCGACGATGAGTGATTACATCAGACATGAAAACATGCGTCGAAAGACGATCGCAGCCAGCCAAGTGCAGCGTGTTGCCTAGCTATCGGGCGCTTTAGCTTAAGACGATTGGATCGACGTAAGTCTGTAAGCTTTGTAATTGTCTTCGTCTGGGAAAATCGTTAGTCTGAAAATGTTCTAGTTCTAGTTATGTCTGAATGGCACACTTGTGACATATTTACCATATTTACATGACAGATTTTCAGTCCATACCCATTTGTTGTTGACATTTAGAACATCTGTTTTAACGTTAAACCTCCATTTCATCTTCTATGTTAACATAAGGAATTATTATTCATTCAGGCAGATCAAACAGTCCCATCCAAAATAGAGCCAATTTACACTCCATTTACATTACCGTCAATAGATTCCTGTGTTCCGTTCCGACTTCCGCGCTAGCTTAAATACAAACGGCAAAAAACTGCAGTCAAACAGGGGGAGTCGTACTAGGTACTCACACGATCAAGTGAAAATGTGAATGGAATGTTTACCATTTGCATGCGTCATCGTCGTCGTCATCGCATCAACTTTGCTGGGGTACTCGCCGGCGTCGATTGACTGACTGACTGATGCCCCCCCGAAAGTAAGAGAGTAAGAGGGTGAAAGTCAACGCGCAACGGTTTACTCGTTGGCCTATTTCGGGACTATGGCTTATTGTTGCTGCATTACCTCTAAGACGGGTAACCTTGATCGTTTTGTTTTTCTCGCCAGTTGACGGGAGTGTAAAATGAGATTGGATGCGCAATAGCAGCCGCTAATTGAAGCCCGTCTGTTAAGTGCTGGAAATCATGAAAAGTACAGGCCACGGAGCGCGGGTGTTCGGTTTTAAGACGGGTGATTCATTATGTTTATATGAACATTGACGGCTTGGGCGAGGGCTAAGGTGGATCAAATGAATTTGATGAATTTGAGCGAATTAAATTCGATGGCGTGTTTATTTAGAGGACAAAGCATTGTTAGCAGCTTCTAAGTAAATCTAAAATGAACATTTTGAGGACGTCGTAAATTACAAATTCGACTGGATTAGTGTAGAGAACTAGTTAAATTAAAGCAAGTCCACGATAAACTTCGGACACTTTTTTTCAGTGTAGATTCTGCATTATTTTACGGATCGCTGAAACGTTTCTCTTATACATCTGAAACGGAACCTGATGGTGGGTGTACCACAGAAAGTTCGGGAATTTTACAGGAAGGAGGATTAGCATTTTAATATACTGTTTATAATATTGATATAACTCTATTATTGAGAAATAAACAATCAGTTGAATCATGTGTATTTTTTTTTTTGCTGCTATTATTTTGGTGTCCCAAATTTCCGTGGACAGGCTTTAGCCATTTCGTTCATTGTTGGCCCATCGAGCCGAATACATTTTTTCTTCGTTATCAAACTTGCTTAATATTTGGTACGATGCTTCAGTTCAGAAGCTGTAGTATGATGTCTGAACGTGTGAAATTCATATATTTATCTTCTTTTGTTTTTTCTTACTTCCTTACTTTGATAGATTAATTTTTGGTCAAACGATTCAGTGAACCAAGTTAACGAATAAGAAGGGGTATTAAACTATGAAAAATCCACATTAATTTTCAACTCCACAGTTGATTTAATTATACGCATAGCAAAGTAAATTATTTTGGAATTTATTGGTATGAGTAAATTTCGGTTTTCTTTATAAATCGGTTCGATAAACAGTGCCGAAATTAAGCTTTTACTAATTATCCAAGAGCCGGGTCTGAAATCCTAAAATTTTGTTTAAGTTTTATTGTAATATAAAAGCTTGATTATCAAAAAATATGAATCAATGCGTGTTATTTCAACCGAGATATATCTAACTTTATTATTATTACAGTTCTTTAAATGGTGAGAAATTTGAATATCGACCACTTATTGCAATGGGATTTATTCTCTTCAGCAACTTACGAGATTAGGTAAGGCATTTCGAAATATTTCTATCGCACAGTTCGGTTATAGAAGTTGTTATAAAGCGTTCAGAACCTCGAATACAAAACCACATGGCTTAATAACTGAGTTATCAACGAATCGAATTGGATAAGATTGCACCTTTTATTAGGTTCGCTTTGGCGATAACGTGTACGTACGAGACACGTTTTTGAAATCTGTGCATTTCGTAGTAGCTCCTTCTTATTTAATCCAAACTAGTGTAAAAGCACAAACAGCCACTTAGGAGAAGCTTACGATTAGGTGTTCATTCTTGAATATAAAAGTTCACTAGTTATTTCTATTTATAGATCAGCACATAGGTCCTCATAATTTTATTTTCGGGATTCAGGAAATAATGAACCTACTACGAAACCAATACACCCTTACTAGATCCCTGATCACGTCGGCATCCGTAGCAACGAAGAAACAGATCGTCTAGCAGGTAAAGCCCGCCACTTGACGTCGAAAGTCCCCAGAAAAGATGCTACGAAGACAATGAACCAAGCTATCCGTCAGCTGTGGGAATAACGATGGACGCAAATGAGAAACGTGAAACTGAAGGAGGTGAAGGATGAGACAAGAAAATGGTTCTAATCTAATCTAATATAATATCACACTAACGCAGCCAATTCTTGAAAGCATCCTGAAAAATGACGACTTCTTGAATGCATCATTTTTTGGCCAGGGCAACTGCGTAGCATGTGCCGCAGAGAGGACTCCAAGAAATAGAGCGATTCCACAAAGAATGTCTGAAATCGCTCTACTACTTCGAATCAAGGGAAGGAAGGAAACGTGGACCTCCCGTACCAAACGCTAATGTGATAATTTGTATTTTATCGTTGGGAGCATAGATGCTAGAAAGATTAGTTTATGCTCGTGTGCGCACCACTCGTGTGTACCAGTATGCGATTGTTGCGGGACGGTCGTGGATGTCCACTAGCCTGGGACACGGACATATGGAAGAAAACAATATTCGCTCCCTAATAAGTTTTGGAAGCCTCTTGGGTCTTATGATAACTGTGCAAAATTTCAGCTCGTTAAACTATATTTTTGCGCACAAGGTTTTAATTTGACATAGGATTTTATATGGGAAAACTTACTTTTACATAGAATAATCTGGCGAGGAGACCCGTTGTCATCTAAAAATAAGTGAACCCAATTTTCCTCTTGGAAATTTTCCAAGGTATCCATGATATCGGCTTCTCTCTATGTCGAGTGAACACCCCAAAACAACTTGTACAGTACAGTTCAATGAGCCGTTCGTTTGGATTGTAATCAGTTTTAGCTTAATAACTTTTTCCACAATCGTCGAATCGCTTGCGGTCCTGAAAGAAAAGTTTCCTTGGAAAATTTCCAAGAGGAAAATTGGGTTCACTTATTTATAGATGGCAACGGGTCACCTCGCCAGATTATTCTATGTAAAAGTAAGATTATTCTATGTAAAAGTAAGTTATTCTATGTAAAAGTAAGTAAGTATAAAATCCTATGTTAAATTAAAACCTCGTGCGCAAAAATATAGTTTCACAGATCGAGCTGAAATTTTGCACAGTTATTATAGGAGGCTTCCAAAAATTAAAAGGGAACTGGAATTTGAATTTTGACCCAGGCTAATGTCCACCACGTAATCTTGCAGCTGCAGAAATTTCGAAGCAGCTAGAACCGAATACGAAATCGATCCTACCACCCTGCATGTGGTGTTATACAACGAAGATGACAACAAAAAGCGATTGCTAAAGTAACTGCATGAAACCAACGTGTATAGAAGCCTGTGAGAAGAAGAAAAAGTAACAGAAAAGGTCGGAGGCGACATAGACGTTGATCTAGATGCAGTAGAAAAAAGCGATAGGAACGTAGAATATGAAAGAATATGAAAGAAGTCGAAGATATGAAAGCGTAGACTACGAAAATGTTGGAGAATAAATTAACAGAAACTGAAAATTGCAGAACTTTTCAAAAAACAAGTGGGAAGAATTGAGAACGCCGAAGCAGCAAAAGCGGAAAGACGGCGTAGAAAAAAAGAGACGAATGAAAGAAGAAAAATTGTGATTTATTTTAGAACTGCCATATGCCATATGCCAAAAATTTTTGCTCAAAACGTAAAATTCGGATAAGGTCGAACTGTTCTGGAGTTTTCGCGCCGAAAACAAACCGTGTAAAATAAGACCTTAATGTACAGTGAAAGCGAATGTAAGCGAGAAGATTATTGAGAGGGTGCAAATCAAGGAAAGCGGAAAGGAAGATATAAAGAGGATCAAGAAATAGAAGCTGATAAAACAAACGAGGAAATGTAAAAAGAGAAGCAAAGGGGTCTGAAATATATAAGAAGAGGGTCCAGTAAAAGCGAAGGGAAAAAATCACACAAAACTGTATAAATGTGAAAAAGTGCATGGAAACAGGACTGATGAATGTTAAGCGGAAACAGATGTGGATAAAGATAACGAAGAGTTAAAAATAAAATGAAAAGTTAAAAACAACATGAAAATACAGTGAACATGAATGAATGGTTAAGATGAACAAGAGAAACCGAAGAAGAGAAGTGTAAGAAAAGAACTGAAGAAGAGAAGCGGGTGGAGAGAAACGAAAAAAGAGAAGTGAAAGAAAGAAAAATAGAAGCAGAGAAACAGAAGTGAAAAACCGGTAGAAGAGAAATGGAAGCAGATTAGCGAAAGAAAAGAATCGGAAGAAAAGGAAGAAAGGAACGGAAGAAGAGAAGTGAATGAAGAGAAACGAATAAGGAGAAGCAGAAGAAAAGATGCGGACGAATAGATGCGGAAGAAGAAAAGCGGAAGACGAGAAAAGGAAATAATGAAGCAGAAAAGAAATGAATAAGAAGAAGCGGAAAAAGAGAAGCAGGAAACGAGAAACGGAAGAAAAGATGCGGAGGATAGAAACGGGGAAGTATCGACAGGATAAAAGCTGAAGAAGAAACGTAGGAAGAAAAACGGACGAAGAAGACGAAGAAAGAAAACAAACAAGCAAAAAAGGAAGAAGATAAACGGATGCAGAAAAGCATAGGAATAGAAGTAGAAGAGGAGAAGCGGAAAAAGACGAGCGAACAATAATAGCGGAAGCAAGAAAGCTCAAAAAAAGATGCTAAAGAAGAAAAGGTGAAAAAGAGTAGTTGAAAAAGATAAAACTGAAGCAGTGAAGTGGAAGAAATCAAGTTGAGAGAGACAAGAAAACGCAAATGAAGAAAATGAAAAATGTATAGAAATTAAGAATTAGTGAAGCAAAACTTGACCGTTACGATGCTCCCAGGTGTAAAGTGTCGTAAATAACATAAAAAAATCGGGAGGCGAATGATGGTTTGACAGTTGTTGTAACTAGAGACCAAAGAATTATCTACATCTTAACATTGCCACGAAAAGGCTAATTGTGTTGGGGAGGTAGGGTTTTTTATAGGTCCGAGATTCACAGCGCTAAGTGATGCGATCAATGAAAGGGCAATAGACTGCTTGTTGTTCATAGTGGAGATAGAAAGAGGGCAAAGTGACAAATGGCAAGGAAGGAACCGACCTGGGATTGAACTTGCAGTCCTCAGTTCGGCAAACAGACCGCGTGACCACTGAGCTACTCAATTGCGTTTAGATTCTCTTTAGTGATAATCTCAACTGACCAGATTATGCAACAGTATACTTTGAAATGAGCCTTATCATGAGATTGACATGGTTGCTTATAGATTGCTTGACATAACGGATTACACTATATGCTTAAACGAATGACGAAACATGAAAAAACGCGAGTACCCTGAGAATTGCTGTAAGTTTCACTTACATTTCTGTCTACAAGCTCAAGGTGGCCAACAATATACATGATTAGGATTTGCCATGTGAAATCTTTGTCGTTTCTAAGATTTGTGTTTTCAAAAATTCGAAACTATGATTCAGATAAGGGAACGTTCAATAATGATGTCACGCAAAAAGTTACTTTTTATAACCTCCCCCCTCTGTCACGTTCTTTGTATGGACCTTCATTTTTTTTTTTGTATGGATTGTCACGTTTTCCTAAACCCCCCCTCCCCATTATTGCGTGACATCATTATTGAATCTTTCCTAAGTCACATGACCTGTAAAAACTGTTATGATATTTGTTTAGGTTAACTCAGATCAGAATGAGATTCTTCGAGTTGACGGTACTTGAATACTTACAACGCCACCGGACGGCAGAAAACTGAAAACGTGGTCTTTCTTCATACATGTTTGATGATTTTTTCCATACTTCAATCCGTTTTAGGAATGGGTAAACATTAACCGATTTGGCTCAAATTCGGACTAGAGGCTCAGGATGACTTGGGAAAGCTAGCTCTATGATGCGCCGGATACTCAAACGTCCCTATCTAAAAAAACAGAGGCGCCGCATGAATTTAAAACAAAAATCCTCGGTTCCGTAAACTTCTAAAGATATTGAGCCTTCCAATCAGGCAATGAAGTTCCTCGATTTTCTATATGATTCAGTTATTACTACTACTTTTGATGATTCTGAGAAATTTTAAGCGCTTTGGAAATATTCTGAGCTTCTGCAGAAAAGTTGAACATTTGCAGTTGAGCGCATTCAATTTTACTGCATTTCGTCAACTGATTTTCTCACATTCATTTTCTTGTCTTAGGAACTATGAACGTAAATTTCATGTCAGCTCTCCACAATATTTTTAAGTTTCTCTCAATTGTAATCATTCTCAAGTAACATCTTAACGTTCATTAGACGACGAATCGTGACAAAGCCTAATTTTTACGATGAAAACATGCTACTGATATACGTGATAATTTCTTCTTCTTCTTGGCGTATTAAGGTTGCCTAAAGCTGAAATCACCACCAGAGGGAGGCATCTCTATCCTTCATATCGCACTCTTCCGAAGAAAGACGTGACTAGATTTTTTTTCGACATAGAAAAATCTTACCGGCAGTGGCGTATCATTCATATGTGCATCTGGTGCACTGCACAGACAGAATCAATCGGTTACGAACCAAAGTGAACCGAACGCGATGCACTTTCCACTAAAACCCAAAACCAATTTGACGCTCTGCAGGCGTCATGGCATACTTTCGACGAGATTTCGGATGTGTTGAGGGTTTAAGTTCATCCGGGCCTTCTCCAGAGTCGAGACAGACAGAAGTTGAGCACTCGACACTGAAGAAGTCTGTAAGTAGCAGACGAAATAGGCCTATCTGTCAAAAGATAAGCTCGTAGTAGAATTCAAAGGAATTTGCTCGCGTTTACTAGCGAAAATTTTAAAAAGTGTTTCAATGTTTTATTTTTTATTTTTTTAAAAGTGATCAAATGAAGTGTTAATTTTAAATTCTCCTAGTTTCCCAATCTTCTCCAGAGCTTCGAATAGTTTGTCACGATTGGTCACGTCTCCTTTGTCAACGTTTTGATCCAGAATAGACTACAAATTTACGATAGGATTCATGTCCGGGCTTTGAGGTGACCACTTCAATAGTTTGATACGTGAAGCACGAGAGCAGACAGTGGTTTTATGGGCGGTATGCTTGGGGTCGTTATCTTGTCGACTAAATCGACTCCTTCAGATTTCTTTTTAGAATGCTGATGTAAGAGTCGGTAGTCATTATTCCATTTATTTTGACAAGATTTCCAACCCCAGAACACGCAAAGTACCCCCGAACCATGATATTGCCATCTCCGTGTTTCACTGTTTTTTTTTTTTAAATTTTATCTGCAAGTTTCTCTCCAGAATTTCGCACTCCTGCCTCACTTAATTCATACTTCCGAGCGATTTCTCTGTTTGAAAGGCCCTCTTTACGGTTGTTTGTGGAAATCTAGAATTTGTTTTCCCCATCTTATCGGATTGAAGCGCATTTGATATGATACATTAACAACAAACAAGTTTTTTTGTTGACGTTTCTATGCGGTTCGAGGGATACGAAAGCCTTCGCACGCTGTACGCCAAGATGCACAGTTGTGATTGTAGTAGTGCGTACTTTATTTTGTCCAGCTGAAAAGCGACTCATGCTGGCATTTTATCAAACTATTAAAAAGATATGCAATATAAAGATGTAATGATGTGGTAAACTTTTTCTAAATTAAAAACTCTACATTTTATCCATATTAACTGTATTGAAATATGTAATCCCAAAAAAGCTTAAGCGCTTTGAATTCAATTACTTCAGGTGCATAATTTATTTTGTGCAGTACTGTATATATTAATCAGTGCATTTCCATTAAATTTGCACGTATATTTGCAGCTGTTTACAATTACTAATTTAAGATTTATATCATAAAAATCTATTTGAGCTGAGTGCAACTGTTTTCAAGTCTACCAATAGACCTGTATCTTCAGACAATTGAACTAAAAAACGAACAAGTTGACTCGCTTAAAACCCCATTAAGATTCACACCACGAAGCTCGCCGCTTCCCTCGGTGCAGCGCCAACATGGGTGAAAGTTAACGAAATGCAACCGTTCCTGTCCACATACCCGCATTGCCCACGTGCTGCAGCATAGGCGCATTTACTAGCCCACTTATTCATGCATTCATTGTATCCACTTTTCCTAACCTTGACTTCCGCGAACAATAGCGTGGGCTTTCTTCACGACCTACGTCTTTTTACCCTTCTGAAATGAGGAAGGGGTAATGCGATCGCTTGAAAATAAAGAAGATATTTCCAAGAGACTCGCAGGGCCAAGTAAAGGGTGAAACGGTCAAAAATTGATCAAATATGATTAGGTACACACTGATTAATTTATTGTATAAATTATCAATTTTTGTTTCTTTTCGAAGTTCATTGTTTACAAAACACAGGAAAAATAGTTGGTTAGGCTTCCGATTTTTGAAATGCAAACCGTCGGACTTCACGTTTTACACTTTCCATCAAGTTTTGTACCGCTGTTATGTCCACTTTATTTGAAGCTGAACGCCAATTTGCCAACTGTTTTTCACTTCCAACTGTTTTTGAGTTCTCTTGAAGTTTCTCGCTATGATTGCCCAAGATTTTTCACTTGGGCACAGTTCCGGCGAGTTTGGAGGGTTTTTCTCCTTGGGTACGATTTGCACACTATTGGCGGTATTCCATTCGTGAGCCATTTTTCCGTAGTGACAAGGAGCGAGGTCTGGCCAAAACAGCACGGAACAACTATGTTTCTGGAAGACAGACAATAAGCGTTTTTGCAAGCATTCCTTTTCATAATACTTGGTTGACAGTGCCAGTTGTCACGAAACTTTCGCATTTTATTCCACAGGTGCAAATCGCCTGCCAAGCCAAGTATTTTTTCGGGAACTTTGACCTTTTTTTTCCGCTTAAACTTGTCTTGAACCTTTCTTTTTCCGGTAGTCATAACTCTTGGGCCTGCTTGAAATCAGTCTTGGCGTATGTTTCATCGTTCATTACGACGCAATCAAACATGGTCAACAAACTCGTGTACAACTTAAGCAGTCTTCCTTTGGCTGTTGTGTTTTGCTTATCATCTCGATTTTGTGTCACCTTGTGTTACCTTATATGTTGACAGCCAGGTCCTTGCTTTGCTCTTTGTACTGTTGTGAGGAACTTTCCCAATTTTTTTCCGATATCTCTGCGGCTTTCTGGTTTCGGTTTCCTCCTGATCCAGCTGTCAGACGTTCTCGGAACACTTTTATAACATTCGTTACGGTTGATTTGGCAATATTAAGTGATTTTGCCAAGTCGGCGTGGGAATAAATTGGATGTTGCTCATGCGTGTGCAAAATTTTGATACGCAGCTCTTCTTGCTTCGCCGCCATTTTGAAAACTGAATAGCAAATGGCAAAAACAAAATAGAGTCTACATTCCGTACGCTTACACCTAAAAAATGAGGGGTGTTGAACGATTAAAAAAACTACGTCATATTTGAGTCGACCAAGTTTTGACCGTTCCATCCTTTATCCTGTACCATTCGACTCGAGTATGCAAAATGTATGTGTTTGTATACGTCTGTGACGCTACAAAGTAAGCAAATGGCAATGTTGTGCATGAGCCACATCGCGCTCTCTCCTGTTCTGCGTATCTCTACGCTTTCTCTCTCTCTGTTTGAGGATGAAAGTGAACTGATACCGCGAGCCGCTAGAATTCCCTCAAGAGAGTGTTGGATCAAACGATGAGAAATCTGTGCTGATTCTCCTTTTTGTGTAGTTGACAACCAAGTAAAATGCACCAGACTTTAGCGCTCACACATTGACAATAAACGGGACAACCCGTGGCGTCGTGTCCATATGTGCACCTCGTGCACTGCACAGTCTAAAATTGTATATTTCATGTATTATCAAATTCATCGAATCAACACTCCGTTAATATTCGCAGACTGGGCATTTCAAATGGTGCACCAGATCCTGTATAAACCACACGTGGATCGTTTGTAGATGTTTTTTTTCTTATAACTTGATTGCCGATGAGTTAGTGTCTGTTTTGTGCACTTTGTGGCCTGCACAGAGTAGTTTTACTCACTGGATAGTTGCAATTTTATTCTGTTGTTTCGGAACATTGACAAGGTACTTTTTGTGGCATATCACAAGAGACTCGGCAAAGGAGGAACTATGGAGCAAGATATTGTTGTCAAAATTGACGTCCGGGTTTGAAAGAAAGTGCATAACCGGTTCATTTTCTCACAAGACGCCACTGGGGACAACTAAGGCAGTGTTCCAATTCGCGAATTAATTTTCATTTTACTTAAACTTGACAGATGGAAAATAGTCCATTAATCGATTAAAATCCCTATGTTATTGATCAACAAGCTTTCGATAAGGTATCTGTCAAAATTGAGTTGCTGTCTGTCAGAAATAAATCAGCTCTAGTAGCAGACTTATTCGATTTTTTTCCATCTCTCAAGTTTAAGTGAAAATTTAAATTTATTCGCGAATTAGAACACATCCTAAGTGGACGAAAAATTCCTTTGTAATTTAGTGAAAATTGACTGTGATGGTTAGCTTGACCTCTAGGGGTCAGCGGTGGAATTGAATACTCATACAATATGTGCAGAAGCTAAATGAACATTTACAATAACACATTTTGCTACACTTGTTCAATATAAAATAGCATATGTTAAGAAAAAAGTATCGCACGATAATACCATATGCTGGTTTTTAAATGATTGATATTGAGCTGTATTGAGTGTAGTTATGAACATTCAAATGCAATTCTCAAAGCAATGTATTTTATTACAGCTTAAAAAATCATGTTGAAATATCAATCAAACTATCAAATTAATCAGAGTACCGATGCACAGTGGGCAGAAATGGCCCCAAATTCCCATTAATTTAGACGGCGCAGGATGGGAGTTCTAAACAATAGCTTATCTTATGGAAAAAAGGGGGGATAAACTAAATTTTACTGTACTTATGATTGTTATTTCGTTAAGGGCTCACCTCAGGAAATAGTCCATTTTACCCGATTTCCCACATACTTTAATAAACTCATATACCATACTGTTCTAAAGGTTGGCGCTAGTAATATTACTCTCACATGCACTTTACATAGGTAATAATGTCCGGACAATCGAACGGTGATTGTCTTGTTTAGGGTTGTTCTCAGAAAAAGGTCCATTTTACCCGATTTCCCCTCATAATAGTATCATACACCATGCGGTTTTAAAGATCGGCCGGGATGACTTTTGTAAGCTGCTAGGATATTACTACGTAAATAACAAAGCGTCCGTAACTGATGCTGAAGACAGTAAAAGGTGTCTCGATCAAAATTTGGCCGACTGAAACTTGACACATTTCCTTTCATCGTGCATTAAAATTTTTTGCGCACTCCTCATTTTGAAGATGTGTGCGTGTAGCATCATGCCTTTATTTTGATTTTGAGATTGTTATCAAGATGTCGTCGAAAGAAAAGAAGAAACGCATGAAAATTTTGCACGTGCATGGCGAAAATCCAAACTACACGCCAAGTTAGCGAAATTGATGAATGTGGCTAAATCAACTGTTACCAATGTATTAAAAGTGTTCGGTTTACGTTTTTCGACAGCCAGGAAAGCTGGATCGGGGGGAAATCAAAAGCAGGCGGCTACAGCGACGACCAAATGAGTCGCTGTTTCGAGCGGAACCCCAACCGCTCCGTCCGAGATGCCGCAAATATGCTGGGAGTGGCGCCTTCAACCGTGGATAGAGGTAAAAAACGAGCTGGACTGTCGACTTACAAGAAACTGGTGAATCCAAATCGCGACGATGAACAAAACACGTCGGCCAACGATCGCGATCGCGAAAGTTGTACTCGACGATGCTGGCGAAGTTTGATTGCGTGGTAAAGGACGATGAAACTTACGTCAAGGCAGACTTTAAACAACTTCCTGGACAGGAATTTTACACGGGGACGGGGAAAGGTGGCAGATATTTTCAAGCACATTAAACTGTCAAAGTTCGCGAAGAAATATCTGGTGTGGCAGGCCATCTGTCCCTATGGCGTGAAGAGCAACGTTAACATTGCGACTGGAACCGTCAACCAGGAAATTTATCTGAGCGAGTGCCTACAAAAACGTATACTGCCTTACCTGAAGCGACAAAATTGTTCCGTTCTATTTTGGCCGGATTTGGCATCTTGCCATTACGGAAAAAAGGCCATGGAGTGTTATGCTGCCAACAACGTTCAAGTGGTGCCCAAGGAAAAGAACCCTCCCAACATGCCAATCGAACAATATTGGGCCATCGTCAAGCGGAACCTTAAGAATACTCAAAAATCTATTGTGAGCGAGAAACGGTTCAAGGCAAACTGGCGTTCTGCGGCGAATAAAGTGGACAAGGAGATTGTACAAAATCTTATGGCAGGTGTTAAACGAAAGACCCGGCAATTCGCATTCGGTAAAAGGAAGCTTAGCTGAATATTTCTCCTGAAGAAAAAGAATTTGACTTATCAATAGAATCTTTGATCGACTCACACACATTACTGTTTGACCAACTTTTGATCGGAACACCCTTTATTCATCATGTTCTAGACAGTGGTTTTTGTGCTCTTCTTGGATGCTGCTGACCAGTTTTTTCTTGAAGTTGTGAGCCACTGCACCTGTCTTTTTGAGGTTCCGCTTGACGATAGCCCAGTAGCGTTCGATCGGCGCAATTGGGGACAGTTTGATAGGTTGATATCTTTTTCAACGAAATCAACGTTTTTATTGTAAAACCACTGTGGAGTTGATCTGGCATAATGGGCATAGGGCAGATCTGTCCAGAAGAGAAGAGGAATCTCATGCTTCCGATATACTGGAAGCAACCTCATCTGCAAGCACTCAGCTTCTTCTTCTTTTAGCATTTCAAGCTAACTTCTTTCACAACTCGCTAATTGCTTGCTCTCAACTGTTCTAAATGCACTTTCACAGTTTGTAATTGAGAGCTTCCAATGCCAGGTACCATTTTTACAACAGTATGATCGTGTGGCAAGTACAATCATACCCTATGCCCAGGGAGTCGAGAAATTTGTCTAAACGAAAAATTCCTAGACCAGAGCGGGAATCGAGCCCAGTCACCTCCAGCATGGTATTGCTTTGTAGCTGCGTCTTTAACGACTAAGATAAGGGAAGAACAAGAAGAAAAGATCACAAGCAACATGTGTAAATAGCTTGCAAAACAAGCACCTTCTTGGCGAATTACTCCGTCGCAAGAGTCATACCTACGATTAGGACACTCTCCCTAATCGAGTTGGTGTAGAATTGAGGTCCAGGCAGAGTTCTGGAATCCTCTTTCATGAACATTTTGTCGTCCATCACTATGAGGGATTGTCCAAACGGTTGTATAGCTTTCTGGCCCTCATTTTGGCATGACGTTTCGGAGGTACTGCTTTGGAACTTTCTGCGTCCCCCAAGTCTTCCAAACATTTCTTTTCTTAATCCACTGGATCATCCCGATGCCAGTGGTATATTTTTTGGTGCTGATGTGTTCTCTTGAATGACGAGTAGAGGATGATTTGTTCTCCTGAATATAATCGTCGACTTTTTGGTCATTTAGTTCTAAAACTGCGGCTGGCGGGTGATCGAGTGAGCATGAGAAGTCGCAGTTCGCCGGGTAAGATGGGTTGGTGGTGTGGTACATAATTAATTGTGATCCAAATTATTCGCTCGCCATGCTCGTCGGACCACCCTGGACTAAATAAACCACTGTTCCATTTTGTAAGTGATTCCAGCAGCATCCGTACTGATGGTGTAGATCGGTACAAGTTGGCTCTCGTTGAGATGAAGGGCCTTGTTTTCTTAATGAAATACCACTATCACGCACTGTGATTGGCCCCAATAGCATCATTACTGTTGGTTTAAATCGGTCCAAATCGGCTGTCCGGCATTGTAAAACATCTCCTAGTTTCCCAATGAAAAATCACCATCACATTTTGTGAGTGGCCCCAAAAGCATCCTTACTGTTGGTTTAAACCGGTTCAAATCGGAAAATAGCATCCCTACTGTTGGTTTAAATCGGTAAAAATCGGATCTTGCAGCATTATTCACTTTGTTTTCCTAATGAAAAACCACAATCATACTTTGTGAGTGGCCTCAAAAGCGTCCTCACTGTTGGTTTAAATCGGTTTAAATCGGAAATCGGTATCAATTTCAAGCATTTCACTTGAAAATTAGTCGTTAACCAAAACGAACCCTGCTGCTACCCAATCCTGTTATCCAAAATCCCAGTGATTTTTCGTGGAATTGCGGCTTCCAATAAAGTGAGTATCACGTCAACATATGCATACCATTTCCTTACTAGACCTGCATTCAGGAGGGCCGGTGCCGGTATTGCCTTAGTTTGGGATCACCAGTTTTTACACATTGAAGATGTATGTTAGTCCCAAGCATCATCTGTTGGATCTCTGTGTAATAAGGCTTTCTTCATTTAGAATTGGAACAAACTTTTGCTCATATTGTGGCGCTCCTGGTGGACGGATTTGGAAGTTCTTGGCGCCCACGTATCGGGAATTTTGTCAGCTTCACGAATGTATTTTTGACATTCCGCAAATCGACTGTACTTTGTAAACAATCAACATGGAAGCAGAAAGAAGGGAAAAAAATGTGCACAGTTATTTGGAAACTCCATTGTGGTCTGCATCTAGGCTAGCTAAACAGCTGAAATTGCCCAGAAATACCGTATGGCGCGTTATCAAACGGTATAAGGAAACATTGACGACGATTCGGAAGCCTCAAGCCAATCGTCGGAGTGGAACTGTCGACCGGAAACTGCGTGGTAAGATTTTGAAGACGATTAAGAGGACCGTGATTTGGCCAGAAAATTCGGAGCTGCCCATAGTACCGTTAGGAGAACTCGACTCCGGGAAGGAATCAAGTCGTATCGAGCTAGCAAACAGCCAAATCGGACCATAAAACAGAATAGTGTGGCCAAAATCCGTGCTCGGAAGCTATACGACCAGGTGCTGACCAAGTTCGACGGGTGTCTTCTGATGGACGATGAAACCTATGTCAAGGCTGACTTCGGGCAAATCCCAGGTCAAAAATTTTACTTGGCAACGGCTCGGGGGGATGTTCCAGCCAAATTTAAATTTGTTTTTTTCCGGCAAATTTGCACGAAAATTCATGTTTTGGCAGGGCATTTGCAGCTGTGGCAAAAAAAACGAAAGTTTTCGTTACAAATAAGACAATACTATACCAAAAAGAGTGTCTCCAAAAACGAATTTTGCCGTTCATTCGATCTCACGACCATCCCGTAATGTTTTGGCCAGATTTGGCAAGCTGTCATTACAGCAAAGTCGTTCAAGAATGGTATGCAGAGAAAGGGGTCCAGGTTGTTCCGAAAAACATTAACCCACCCAACTGCCCCCAGTTCCGCCCTATTGAGAAATACTGGGCAATCATGAAGAGGAGACTCAAGGCAAAGGGAAAGGTTGTCAAAGACATCAATCAGATGAAGACCTGGTGGAATAAGATAGCTAAAACGATGGACGAAGAAGGTGTGCGCCGCCTAATGAGCCGTGTTACAGGAAAAATTCGAGAATTCCTTCGAAACCGTGACGAATAATTTTATCCGTATTTTTTCTTAAAAGTATGAAGAAAACGCTACATTTGTATAAAAAAAAAATCTTGAATTCAATAATAAATAACTGAAATACAGGCAATTGTTTTTGTTCCAATTCTATCTGAAGCAAGCTTTACCAGCTGATCTGGCAACAACGGAGTAGCAACCCCGGGCGGTTTATCATGCTCATGCTCATTAGTTCTAACAATGCAGCTATTTTCAGCACAGGGACGAAACGTAGAAACTGAAAATTGATGTTTGACACGATTTTCAAATCCAAGGACCGGTTACCCAGTATGCAACACCTCAATCACTTAAGAATTTGAAAAGAAGTACAGTGGTGGTTAAGTGCCCAAGAACACATTGGTCACATCCAGACATGTTCCGGGTAGCTCAGTTTTGAACTTGATGATGATGATGATGTAACACTACCATCGGTTGTAGTAAGGTAACTTTCAATAGCAGTGGAATAATCTGAAAAACGATTTGATCAGGATTGTATTGTTGTTTGTGATCATCAAGCTCCTGTATGAAGGGCCAAAAACGTTTGGGCGGACCCGTAACCAGAGACACTTACGCGAAACCTGCGAATATGGGAAAGAGAATCCCCTTCCAAAAGCCAATTCACACTCACAGCATTAGAATCGAGCCCTCGAATGACAGAATAAACCCAATACATGGGGTCGAAGAGCCCACCCTCGTTCCGAGAAATGTTAACAATAGTGAGGAGGCAGTCCCGTGCTCCCTATCCATATCGTTTCACTTGGGTGCCCTGGTGGTCCCTCCATTTCCCCGTTATATGTTGTTTATTTAAAATATACTACATTTTGTCGTGATTAATTGATTACTGACCTTGTGTTAGAGATTTTGGCTGAAAGTAAGACTGATTTGGGATTTTTGTTGTTCTCGGAAACGGCCAATTTCGAACTTGGACCGAAGCCAATTAATCAACACCTTGCATAACATTAGAATTCAAAAAAGACTCCATTTGTGGTCAAATCAAATATCTAGGACCACATTTCTCATATATGGACAACTTCTTGGACCCCTCCAAGATCTGGCCAGCGACCGTGAATCATATCATCAATAAAACTTGTAAGAACGGTCAGATCTCACCATAGTTGGATGAATTAAGGTTTTTTCTCTCTTCTGAGTAGGCGTTTAACTTCCAGAGAAGTGGTGCAAAGTGAATCGTTTCAGATCACTAACTAGACAAAGACATGCGAAGATGTGAATCCACGCGCCAACAACGCGACTGGAGGAAAATGATTAATCATGGCTCATTGCATAACAATTGATGCCACATATCGAACGAAGCTTTCTTGCCATAAAATGAAACATCACAATTGAGACTCAGATTTTCTTCCGAGCTATCACAAGAGGCGAAAACAACGTAGCTGAAAGCCGACGACGCGGGAAACTAATGGCGCTTGTATGCTAATCGGGCGAAACAATGATAACCAATCCGTGTCCAATGGAGTTTCCAGTCCATTTATTTTCCAGCGGGAATCAGAAAGCGCTAACTATGAGTTGTTTATTTCCAGCAAGCCATTGTGTGTTTTTTTAATCCTAACCTTGAACCTTGGCAGCGCCTTGCCGGATGTTTTTCAGCAGAGCATGGTACTCGTCCTTGTAGCACTGGTACACGGCGTAGACCCGCCCACAGTAGTCATCCGCCGGGACGTTCTTCGTCTGTTGGCTGATGCACTTTTTGTGCTGATCGGCGAAGGCCTTCTCCTCCGATGCAGCTCGACCCCCGCGGAACATTTGCCACGTATCGTGCATGTGGATCCCATTGAGGTCATCGTAAACCCCAAGGTTTAGGGCGATGCACCGCATCACACACTTGGTATCGCTATCGTCCGGGAAGTCTCCTTTTCTGTAACGTTCCACCAGTTCCGCCGAGGGCTTCTGATTGTGGGTGCAGACCGAGATCAATCGGTTCAGGAGTTCTCCGGCGCTCTAGATGTTGACGGAAATCACAGATAGTGAATCTTATATCTTGGGAATTGAGGGTTTTGAGGGATACTTACAGCGGGAGCGACTAGGAACACTGCCACTATGACTGAAAGGCCGAGGACTTGGACTGTTTTCATCTTTACGTCCAGCTTACTGATCCAAATTCGATGAAATCTCGGCTATTTATACTCACCAGCCAGGTTCCAGAACAAAGCTCGCTACGTGGGGAATAACGTAACGGCTTTGTTGCGTCTTTCCAGCCCTTACGAACAGATATGATCAATTTGGTTGTTTGTTTTTCACAACTAACAACGGAATTGATGAACTTTAGCGTAATAAACAAATGATGTCACTGACTCCAGGCGGTGCGGATCTGATTAGATAGATCAGATTATAAATTATCGATACCCGATTAACTTCGCAGTTCGTTAACCTATTAACAATCAACGAGTACATTTCAGCTAAATTTAAGATCTGATTAGATCAGACTGGATAAGGAATCAAGTGATTTCCTGTAAAAGCCTTAATAGTGTCATCTCAGCAGCTCAGTGCCAGGTTTGTTTTCGCGGCAAATATCCATTGGACTTTCTGCGTCAATTAATGACCACCTCGTGTTGATATTCGGAGATTCCTAATCGCTTAATCGCAGTGATCGGATTGTATGCAAATCCGTAATTGCATCGATCGTAAAACCCAGATCTGATTCCACTCATAAAAGTGATGTTCGAGCAACATGAAGATATCACTGCTCCATGAAACATGGTAACAGCACATTCCCCGATTCTCACAGACTTCAAGAGAAAATGATTGATGGATTACGAACGGCATTATCATATCGAACTTGTGATGCGTAAGGCTTTACAGGGAGTTGTCCTGAAATAACAGAGGTTTTTAAACGATATCGGTCGCCCGCGAATGGAAACTATCATTCCGGTTTGAACCGTACAGTTGATAAGTGTTTCGGTTCGGAATAAGCTGTTAAGTCGGTGAGAGCCGATTGAAGAAGGACCTTCAGAAGAAGCGTATAATTGATTTTGAACGACGGAAGTGCATGGTGAAGCTGGACGGACCGTAAGAATGGAATTTGTTCAGGAGTATACGGCCGAGGAGGCGGCCAATATAGAGGAGGAGTTTACACGGTTGAGAGGTAGGTGGCAGGTTTATGTATCTTACGTCGATCAAGGGATATTTTTAGTTTCTAGTTCTAGAGTTTCTAGAGTTGAATGGAAATGTGACGTGGCGTTTTGAACGTATGTGCAACCTAGTCATTGAACAGCTTATCGGTGGTTTCACAAAACATTTCCAAAATAAACATCACAAACTTGTGCGCGTTCTGCTAATATTTGATTCAATTATAGTCTAGCAGAGAGGTAAAGGTACAAAATAATCAACGAAAACAAATCAAATGTGGATTGAAATGAATTTGAACTTATTAATTATAATTGGAGTGAACTCACCAAGCTTTGCTGTTCGATGAAATTCAAATTCTTTTCTTTCACTTCAAGCAATTTGAGTCTTAAATTTGTGGCTGATCTGTTGCTGAGAAATCGTTAAAGTTACAGGTTGTTGTACAATAATGTCTTCTGCTACTTTCTGCATTTGAACACTTTTTAAAGTTCTCGACAACTTTGTGGAACATTACTGGCATTACCCTACAATTTGAAAATGTATATCCTCAAGTAAGCGCAGTCTTTCTAAGGATTTAACTCGTTAAACTGGTTGAACTTTTTTCAGTGTACGGCAGGTTGGAAATCGAACAGATGTTTGAAAAATTGAGCGAAAGGGCATGGATCCAGTGGTACTCGGACCATGAACGTCATCTTTTGCCTAACATCCCACTGCGGGGTAGGTCGAGGCACGGACAAGTCCGCCATCTCAACAGGCACTTTTTTAAGTGTTACGGGAGAATCTATAAAGACAAATCTATGAGTGTTTTTATTTTGAAGGTCCCAGTACTATTTTTTTAAGGTTTACTGGCGGGACTCTGAATAGAGTAGAAACCTCTACGCCAGGCCTTTTATGATATCGTTGCGTAGATCCTTTCGAATCATTTTGCCAGCCGTACACGGAACATGTAGTCCAAGAAGACGCTGTTGCAAATGACTCGGAAGGAGCCACGTTTGAGAATTTTGTTATGCTATGTTGTTCTTTGTTTTTTTTTCCATAGCCTATTTGTGATTTTGTTAGTCAGTATCACGTTTTCAGCTTGAATGATTTGTTTCGAAGTTCCTTCTGTCTTTTGTAGTCTAGTCCGTTGGATTGTTATTTGTTTGAAAGTTTTCCGAAGTAGTTATCTCGAACCAAAAATAAAAAGTTATTGTTCCTTGTGTGTTAGACTGACATAACTTAACTCCCTTTGAAGCATTTCACCAGCCGTGCAAGGATCATGTCGTCCATAGAGACGCTATTGACACTGCCTCAAAAGGTGTTACATTTCCCAGGTTTGCTTCTCCTTTCTTTGCATTATGTTCATGTCCATTGTTTTGTGTCATTTGGTCATTGGCGTTATTTCGTCTTACCTCTTCTGATTCATTTATTTTTGTTCGCCTTATTCTTTTCATGTGTTCTACATTATTGAATTTTGTTTTAACTATTCTTTCATTGTGTCTGTTATATTTGTCTGAAACCAATTTCCTAGTCTTGGCAGTCTTGGCCGATCTCTTTATATTATTCCGCCATGGTCTTTTAATGTCATATAAGTTGACCCATCGCATAAGATAGTGAGTGGTGAGTCTCAATTATTTGTATATTTTTTTTATAAAACCCCAGCCTTTAACTCCTTGTCAGCATCTGTCCTAAGTTACATTTTTCAATGACCTTTGTTCAGTTCCTAGCTAAATAATATGTTGTTAGAGTCAGTGCCTTGATTACGGCTGTCTTATAGAGCGTACATTTAAATTATAATATATATTTGCATTATCTGCGCCTGACACATCAGGACATATTACTAGTTGCTTACAATCATGATCAAAATACTCACCCTTTTCGATAATGATGGGAACAATAAGATTATTAAGAAAACCAAGTGTGTAGGTATATTTGCTGTTTATTCAATGATAATTAGAGAGTAAACAGCAATGAAAGAGTTGTCAAGCAAATGAAAAGTGCACTTTTTGTCGTTTCCCTAAATTATTTGAAGGAATTTGTAGATTGTTCCCAGCTTCGTATAAGAGTGAATTGCGGCTAAACCCGCCAGTAAGACACCTCTTTCAGTGCCTTCAAATAAACGTACTACGACGTGGCAATTTAAAGAAAGTAGAGTGTGATACTATCACTGCTGATCATGTTCTTAGTCTCCCATGCTGGCCTTTTGCATGGGATTAGCCCTCTCATTTACGACAAGGTGACAACCATGATCTTCGAGAGGGGCTATCGCATTACATTTTTGAACATTTAATTGTAAAAGGCTTTTGTTACACCATGTATAGAAAATATGTGACTTTTACAGTATTAAGAACGAATGAAATGTCGTTTACGAAAAGAATAAACAAAAGATGGCCTAGATGGGATCTTTGCGGGGGTACCAGAGGAGACTTGAATAGGATTTGATTTCTTTCCTTCAAATCTTACTATTTGTTGTCGATTGGTTAGGTAACATTTGAGACATTTGAGAAGACCTGGCTCAATATCCAGTTTTTGTTATTTGAATAGTAGCATGGGAATGTTAAACCGTTAAAATGCCGCACTAAAATCTGTATAGAGCTTCTACGTGGTTTCTGTTATCCATTGCAATCAACGTGTAGTTAACGAATTCCAGTAAATTTGTATTAGTTGAACGTCATTGGCGTAGCCAGGGGGGGTCAGCCACCCCCTCCCCCCTAAGTTTTGAATTTATTTTTAGAATTTTATCTTTTGTTTCAATTTTTTATTATTTATTTTTTAATCCTAGCAGGTTGCAAGGTAACTTGTTGCAATACAGTTGATGTTACTCCAATGCTACATAATTAAGTCAGAATCAAGTCCCTGTAACCAAATATGATGGTTTTGTGTTGCTTGGGATGTTTGTCAGATTGCTCCTTTGCCTAGTTAACTCACAAGAATTTCTCCTGACGTTTCTGAGACAGACATCGAAAAACTGGCCAAGGACTGTTTGAATGTGGATGAAGCCGTTGTGACACCGCTTATACCGAAAGATCAGCCAGTGTCGTCACTGACATTCATCTCGTTTAAGGTAGGAGTCAGTGTCGAAATGAAGTCGAGAGCTATGGATCCTTTGTCCTGGCCGCAAGGAATCGAGTTCCGGGAGTTCATCGAGGATAACACGAGAGCGATGAATTTTTGGAAACCTGTGCAGAACGCGGATGCAGGCCCAACGACCAGCACATCGAGCCAGTCGTGTTAATTCCAGAACCCTCTGCTATTCGTCCTTATACCTCTAAACCACTCACCGCATACTACCAGAACGTCCGTGGGCTGAGAACTAAAACGAACACACTGCTCCTCTCTCCGTTAGCCAGCGATTTGGATATTGTTGTTCTTACGGAAACGTGGTTGCACACCGAAATCGCTTCCGCAGAATTAGGATGTAACTATGCCATTTATCGATGCGAGCAATCTGCGAAGAGGTGGTGGCGTACTGATTGCTGTAAAATTGGAGCTGAACTGCAAGGCCGTACATATAGTGGATTGTGATAGTCTGGAATAAACGGCTGTTCGGGTTGTTTTCCGCAATTTTCCTTATTCTTTGTTGCATTTATCTTCGACCAAACAGCTGTCCTGAGAGCTATGCTAGGCACGTGGAATCAGTCAACCAAATTCAAAGTCAAGCCGACCCCCGTGATGTCATCGTATGCTTTGATGACTACAATCTACCAAATTTAATCTGGCGATTTGATGAAGACATTTTGGGATACTTGCCAACTAAAATGTCAACGGAACAGAAGCTTGCCCTAGTTGAGTCTATGTTGTCAGCAGGCCTCTATCAGGTGAATGATCTTTTGAACGCGAACGGAAAGCTACTTGACTTGGTATTCGTAAGTGATCCATGTATCATAGATCTCTTCGAGGCTCCATCTGCTCTTCTAAAAATTGACGCTCATCATAAGCCATTCGTTTTAACTGTGGACGCCCGTTCTCGCGATGAGGATTCTCTATCAGGTATCACGCCGCGTAATGATCTATACTTCAGCCGCTGTGATTATCAAGCCATAAATGCAGTGATCGCCTCCCAGGATTGGAACCAGCTACTGAACAACAATTCAAACTATCCATCAAATCATCCGGGATACTGTTCCTGAAAACCCTCCTAGGCCTTCTAAACAGTTTAGCCAACCTTGGTGGACGCCACAACTCTGCAATTGTCGTAACCGCTTACGAAAGATCAAGAAACGGTTCTTCCGCAACAGGAATTCTACGAACACGAGAGAGTTGAAGCTTGCTGAAGAGGAGTACACTCATGTGCAACAGATTTGTTTCCGTGAGTATGTCGACAGTATCCAAGCAAATTTCAGACAAAATCCTTTTTGTTTCTGGACCTACATCAACAATCGTAAGAGTTCTGCCAGAGTTCCCGTTGATGTTTCCTACAAGTCTCATAGCTCTTGCTCGTCGGTTACAGCTGCAAATCTATTCGCCGAGTTCTTTCGTTCCGTACACGACGACAACCCACCTTCAATGTCGCAGCAATACTTGGAAAATCTTCCATTGTATAACCTTCGACTTCCTCAAGTCATTTTCAATGATGACGATATTCAGAAAGCTCTCAGCGCTGTCGATTCATCTAAAGGTCCTGGTCCCGATCTCATTCCGCCCGTCTTTGTCATAGAATGTGCTCAGTCGCTGTCTGTTCCCGTCGCAGCGATTTTCAACCGATTCTTGATCGAAGGAGTATTTCCGGATGCTTGGAAACTGGCATCAATAATTCCAATCCACAAGGATGGAAACACACATTGCGTGGAGAATTATCGACCGATATCTATTTTGAACTGCCTAGCTAAGTTTTTGAGAGTCTATTGCACGACGTGCTGTATCCAGCCTTGCATCCTGTGATATCCAAGCATCAACATGGATTCGTAAAAAAGCGGTCAACCACGTCGAACCTCATGACATACACCCACAGTGTGATCAATGAGCTGGAAAAGCGGTGTCAGGTTAACGCAATCTACGTTGACTTCTCAAAAACGTCACAAGGTACCTCACGTTTGACAAGGTACCTCACGTATTGGCAATTGAAAAATTGAACCGCCTGGGACAATGGCTGAAATCATATCTGTCTGCGCGCAAAGCTTTTGTCAAAGTGCACGATGCTAGGTTGAATGTATTTGATATTCCTTCTGGAGTCCCGCAGGGCAGTTATCTTGATCCTCTGATATTTGTCCTCTTTATTAATGATATGTGCGATAACCTCAAGTTTGGGAAACTGCTCTATGCAGATGACTTAAAGCTGTTTCGCGTGGTTAAGTCGCTTGTGGATTGCGGTGCACTGCAAGCTGATATTGAACGTGTTTCAACTTGGTGCGAAATGAACGGAATGCAAATGAATGCGGCGAAATGTAAAGTAATGACGTTCACTCGATGTCGGACTACTGTATCTTTTGACTACGGGCTGAACAAGTTGCCATTAGAAAGAGTCACGTCGATCAAGGATCTTGGCGTCATACTTGATAGTAAACTTCGCTTTAACGAACACATCTCAGTGACAACTGCGAAAGCCAATGCGATGCTAGGTTTCCTACACCGGAACACAGCCCAATTCAATGACGTGCATGCGCTGAAGGCCCTGTTCTGTGCTTTAGTTCGCAGTGTACTTGAATATGGAGTGCAGGTTTGGGCTCCGTATCATGCCGTCCATATAGCTCGCATTGAGAGAGTCCAGAAGCGCTTCATAAGGTATGATCTACGTGGCCTGCCATGGAACGACCCAGTGAACCTACCGCCATACGATCATCGATGCGCACTCCTCGATTTACAACAGCTGGTGAGTCGTCGAGTGATGCTACAAAGGTTGTTCATTTTCGACGTGCTTAAGTGCAACAACGACTGTAGCAGTCTTCTCGAAAATATGAGGTTTTATGTACCTACTCGTCAGCTCCTAAGTCGGCAACTGCTGTGGATTCCCTGCCATCGAACGAATTACGGCCTGAACAATCCACTGGATTTATGTTGTAGACGTTTCAATGAAGTGTGTGACTGTTTCGATTTTAATGTTCGCAAAATAGTTTTTAAATTTAGAATTAAGAGTGTCGATTAACCAGTCTGTGCGATTTTTGTGTCGAAGATGTTGTCAAATAAATAAATAAATAAATAAATGAAAAAGTCAAATTACGCGAAGTTGCCTCGATTTTGCAACAAGTTGTTGCAAAAAAGCGTAAAAAGTGGACTTCCATGAGATTTTTTTTAAATAGTAACAACTAACAATTTTATTACAATCTTTTCCCTTTAACCACGAACCCAACCTATCAAGCCTAAAGTATGAAAAAAACCCAAGCAGCACACAACCGTCAAAAATGGTTTCAGCAGCTCGATTGTGACTTAATTGAGTCAAAGAGCAGTCACCTTTACTGGGTTGAAACAAGTGTGCTACTAAGGAAATATCTCTTAACCTGTAATGTAAGCTATTAGATCAGCACTGATTGCTTTTTCTCCCGCTATTTGAAAGTTGAAGAAGCTATGCTCAATTAAATTTTCAGATCTGAAAAACTGAATATTCAAACCAAAGCTATAGCTTTCAAAACCCAAATAATACTAGATTAAGAAAAATAGCTGATAGTAAGAAAGAGTATCAACGAAAAATATTTATTTGAACTATTCATGATATGGGCCAAACCGATCAATATTACCTCCCTGATCAATGTTACCCCGTTTTACGGTACTGTAGTTTAGTATTATTGAGAATACATGTTAATCATATCTTACAGTTCGATACAGCGTGTGAGAAAGCAAAACAGCAAGCTAGCCAGAGCGAGAAGTTGCAGTTGTCTTATCCTATTCAAAGAATTTATCCGTTTTTATGAGCATGAGCAGGATAATGAGCCTGATTGACCGCCCGAGGTTGTTACTCCGTTACTGTCAGATCAGCTGTAATTACACAGAGGAGCAACAGAGAGTGCATTCATGCTCAACGTGTAAAAGTGGTGATCCAAAACTAAGCCAATACCGGCGCTGGCCTCGCCCGAATGCAGGTCAAATTAGAAAAGGGTAGGAATGTGTTGACGTTTATTTGGACGTTTTATTGGAAGCCGAGACCACTGCCGCACTTCCACGAGATATCACTAGGATGTTGGATAACAAGATTGGATGGCAAAAGGGATTGTTTAGGGAAAACGATAAGCTTAATTCATGCTTCGTTTAGTAAAATATTCAAACATAAGTACCGATTTCTGATTTGAATGGATTTATACCAACAGTAAGGATGCTATTACGGCCACACATGTGTAATGGTGGTTTTTCATTGGAAAAACAAAGTGATTTTTAATAATCCTGAAAATCCGATTTGAACCGAGTTAAACCAATAATAAGGATGCTATTGGAATGACTCACATAGTGTGATAGTGCACAGTGGACATAATCGAAGCTGTAATCGGACTTATTTCAAATCCGCTGGTATTTGTACATGAACCGATGTTTTTCTATGGGAAAAAAACGCCAATAAATCGATTGCCACTAATTTCATCCTGTGCAGAGCATTGAAAGTGGCTCATTTTGCCTCATTTCACCCTATTTCGCTGCATTCGTTCAGTTTTTACCCCGATAACTACAATTGCCGCTATAGTTTTTGCTTGAAAAAGAACATATCTTACGTGAAAAACTCTCAGAAATCGAATGGTGCCAATTTCATGCTGTGCAGAGCTCGAAAAATAGTTTATTTCGCCTCATTTTACCCTAAAAATGTGTTTTTTTCAGTTTCTACTCCGATAACTACAATAGCCGCTATATTTTTTGCTTGAAAAGGAACATATCTCATGTGACAAACTCTCAGGAATCGAATGGTACCGGTTTCATGCTGTGCCGGGGTCGAGAAATGGTCTATTTCGCCCAATTTCACCCTAAACATGTGTTTTTCATCAGTTTTCACTACGATAACTACAATTGCCGCTATATTTTTTGCTTGAAAAGGAACATATCTTATGTGAAAAACTCTCAGGAATCGAATGGTGCCGGTTTCATGCTGTGCCGGGGTCGAGAAATGGTCTATTTCACCCCATTTCACGCTAAACATGTGCTTTTCATCAGTTTTTACTCCGATAACTACAATTGCCGCTATATTTTTTTGCTTCCGGGGTCGAGAAATGTTCCATTTCGCCCCATTGCACTCTAAACATGTGTTTTTCATCAGTTTTTACTCCGATAACTACAATTGCCGCTATACTTTTTGCTTGAAAAGGAACATATCTCATGTGAAAAACTCTCAGGAATCGAATGTTGCCGGTTTCATGCTGTGCCGGGGTCGAGAAATGGTCTATTTCGCCCCATTTCACCCTAAACATGTGTTTTTCAGTGTTTACTTCGATAACTACTACTGCCACTATTTTTATTTTTGTTACCAGTTACCAATTTGCTGTGCCATCTAGTAGGTTTAATCAAAGTAACCTATTTTATTTGCTCTCTAAGTGAATTTTCATAAACAACTGTCATTTGACTCAAATTGAATTTCGCATGTGCAGCAAAATTTTTCTTTTCAAAATGTTGAATAGTGAGATTGTGAAATTTCACATAAGATATGTCTCATTTCAAGCGAAAACTACAGCGGCAATTGTAGTTATCGGAGTTAAAACTGAACGAACACACCGAATTAGAGTGAAATGGGGCAAAATGAGCCACTTCCAATGCTCTGCACAGGATGAAATTAGTGGCAATCGATTTATTGGCGTTTTTTTCCTAAAGAAAAACATCAGTTCATGTACAAATACCAGCGGATTTGAAATAAGTCCGATTACAGCTTCGATTATGCCCACTGTGTAGTGGTTTAAATTTAATTATATTAATGCTTGAGAGACGCTTTGTTGTTTTCTTACTGTGCTCACTCGATCACTCGTATCACCGAATTATAGATAACCGAAACAATACGAAACGCGCCATGCTCGATAGGAAAACAGTGCTTAAGGCAGCATCGTCACAACCCTTCAAAGCCGATGCTCGAACCAAACTCTTTTTTCGTAAGTTTTAGTTTTTACTACTGTATCCTTTAATGTACTACTTTAACTACTGTAACTAATATCTGTATCAATCAAATTGAAGTTTCTAAAGAACAATCTTTGCGAATCCATTAAAAATTGCAATTGAGGAATTTTGTAAAAATAAGAGTCCGTAGATGCATTTCTTGCTTTCTGGCACCTTTATGTTTCTATTGATTTCCATGCTCATCGGTTTAATACCAACCGGGAGAGACTTGATCTTATACAACAAGAAATCGGTGGAGAGCTTAGAAGAAGATCGGAAGAATAAGCGATGGTTCTGCGCGTGTTTATAAACAGAAGAACCTTCATAACAAAACGGATCACCGGATAGAATACATTCATAAGCACTCGGTTTACTGTGGTCAACCCTAAATGAAACCATCACCATTCGATTCTCCGGACATTTTTACATAAGTACAGTCCAAGTGAGAGCAATCTTCCGAACCACGTGGTATATGAGTTTATGCATGTGTGAGGGAAAATCGGGTAAAATGGAGCACTGTAACCAAATGTTACAGGGCATTTGGGTTTAATATAGTAGCACCAAGTTTAGTTTTTGGGTAATAGTTCTAGTTTGCATCCAAAAGGAGAGGAGAAATGGGCAAAATGGCACACTTACTGTGGTCAACCCTAAATGAAACCATCATCATTGGATTCCCCGCATTTTTTCCCCTAAGAAAAGCTATGTTTCAGGACTCCTACCCTGCGTCGTCTAAATTATTGGGATTTTGGATCCATTTTTGCCCACTGTGCATTGCTTCAAAAAGTTAGGAAATGCATAAAATAATAACAATTACACGGTAATTGCGTATGTCAGGTTTTTTTACGTTTTTAAATATTGGTACTAGATAGGAGCTCTTCCGTGATCTGGGAAAAATGCCGGATCCAAGCGACATATTGAAAAGCCAAAACAATGGAGTTGTGTGGAGTTGTGGAGTTCACATCCTTTAGATAAATCTAATTTATTCAATGCTTCTCCAATGTCTTGTACATTCACGCTGTTGACACTAACATCACTTGCAAACTCTGAGAAGAAATCAAAATATTCGCATTTACGGTCTTCTTCCGAAATTGTGGTATAGATTTCTTGGGAAAAAGTTGCAAACAAGTTGCAAATTTGTTGCTCATTCAGATGCATTTTGGATGGAAAGTTGTCCGGTTTCAATTTAGTTTTCACGTAGCTAAAGAAATTTTTTGGACAAGATTTTATTTCACGTTCAGTTTTCAAATTGTACTCTTCAAAAGCTAGATTTAATTCTTTGAGAGTCAAAGCGAGCTTCCGAGGACGGTTGATATCTAGTTGTACTCTTTCTTGACTTCTGTGAAAGTGTATCAAGAACACTAAATTGAGGTTGTAAAACATCCGTCAAAAAACTCAGAAGACGTGACCTTAAGTAACGTAGGGTAAGATCCGAAGTCCTTTGGAAAAAGAACTTTGTGTGTTCCTATAGTTGCACTTACTTATAGAAGGAAGTTTTTAGGTTTTGGTTAGACTCATCATTTTAATCTTGGCATTGTTTCAAAACAATTCTACGTTCAAAAAACGACGTTTGTTAAGTCACTCTGGTTGTTCGAAAGACCAATCAAATAGTCTACCCAACTCCATCGAACACTTCAGAAGTCAAACCAACTAACCACCCAAAACCCCCTCTTGCAGGCAAACACTACATGGACCACGCCGGAGCAACTCTCTACGCCGAGTCGCAAATCCGTGCCGTCCACGATCGGCTAGCCGGAAACCTATTCTGCAACCCCCACAGCAGCCCGTTGACGGGGAAACTGATGGAGCAAGTCCGCCATCGGGTTGCTGAAGTTCTTCAACACAAGCCCGTCCGAGTACAGTCTGGTGTTCACGTCTGGCGCGACCGGCAGTCTCAAGCTGGTAGCGGAGAGCTTCAACTTCCAACCGGAGAACAGCTCCGAATGCCAGGAGGAGGGAGCCTTTGTCTACCTGCGGGACAATCACACATCAGTGCTGGGCATGCGAGCCATCGTGCGGACCAAGCGGATCGAAGTCCTCGAACGGGACGATTTTTTGCGGCATCTGAAGTTGTCGGCACAGCAAACTGGCCAGAGGAAGCCGTCGTTGTTCGTGTTTCCGGCGCAGAACAATTTCAACGCTTCCAAGTACCCATTGGAGTTGATCGAAGAGGTTCAACTCAACGGTTTGTCTGGGTATGACGGAGAACGGTTCTTCGTATGCCTGGATGCTGCTAGCTACGTATCGACGAACTTTTTGGATTTGAGCCGCTACCAGCCGGATTTTGTATGCATGTCGTTCTACAAGATTTTTGGGTGAGTTGGTGGCTTTGAAATAAGTTGCAATATTAATCGTAATTTTCCGCTAGGTATCCGACGGGTTTGGGAGCACTGTTGATTCGAAATGGATCGGAACATGTCTTGGATAAGCAGTACTACGGAGGCGGTACGATCAAGATTTTACTTAGCGGACAGAATCTGCACCTGAAGCACGATGACTTGGTTGAGCGATTCGAAGACGGAACTCAACCATTCCTATCGATTATTTCCCTTCTGGAGGGGATGAACACGATTGAGCGATTGATTCCGGCGACCAATGGATATCGATCGATGGAGCGGATATCGAAGCATGTGTTCAATCTGGCAAAGTATTGCTATCGGAAACTGAAAGCTATACAACATGCCAGTGGTAGAAAGGTGATTCTTTTCTACGTAGATTCGCAGTACGAGACACGTGATCGTCAAGGGGGGGTTGTAACGTTCAATGTGCTCAAGGACGATGGCAGCTATTTAGGGTTTTCGGAGTTTGCTCAAGTGGCTGGCCAACATGCGATTTACGTCCGCACGGGATGTTTTTGTAATGCAGGAAGCTGCCAAAGGCATCTAGGCCTTACCGACGAGGATATATTGATGTTCTACAAAATGGGTAAGGTCTGCGGAGACGATACGGATATGATCGAGGGTCAACCCACGGGAACGGTGCGAGTTTCGTTTGGGTACATGAACAAAATGGAAGATGTAGATCGATTGGTGGATATGATACGGAATTGCTTCGTTTCGAAGACGACGATAAGTAAGGTGGCAGTCGTAAGTCCCATGAGAAAAGTGATCAAGAAGACGGGTCTAACGCTGAAAGCGATCTATGTTTATCCGATTCGGTCGTGTGGAGCGTTTCCGGTAAACAGCCGTTGGCCTTTAACCGACCATGGCTTGAAGCACGATCGCGAGTTTACGATCGTCGACAGCAATGGAAACCCCATGCTGCGAACGAAGCATGCAGAGATGTCCGCAATCGTGCCAAGAATTGACCCAAGTCACGGCATTCTCATCCTGACGCATCCATCGATGGAAGATTTGGTTTTGAACGTTAACAAACTTCCGTTCGGAACGGATTTCCAGTCTGGTGATTGTGGAGAGGAGGCAGCTGAGTGGGTTAGCCGAGCTCTACGGATGCCGAGACTTAGACTTCTACGAACCTCGATGAACGATCGGAAACCGGCACCCAGGCTGTTGATGATCAATTGGGATGCGTTGAGATCACTGGGCGATGATGTCGAAGATGGAGTGACGATGACTTGGTTGATCGAGCATTTCCGTGGCAGCTTGGTTGTGGAAGGGAACGTCGGCATGGATGTGCAAAGCTGGAAGGAGCTTAAGATTGGCAACTGTCGATTCAGGGTGACTGCAAAAGGCACTCGGTGTCCAATGATTCATGTTAACTCGACGGGAGATGCCATTTCAGCGGATTCGTTAAAGGCGATTGCCAATGTGTTTTCCAGGAAGGTTCCTTTGGGGGTCTACTTGACTTGTGTCGAAGGCGGAGAATCAACGGTTTTCCTAGATTGCGGAGCGGCGTTAGAGCCGGTAATGGAACACCACGTTGACCCTAAGGTTCAGATCATCACGGATTCTGTTTCGAGGTATAACTTTCTAGTTAAGTAAGTTGATGTATATTTTCAGAAAATGGAATAAAGTGGCACTTTCTATGCAAAATTGTGTTTTATTTTCTAGTAATCACAGCTTCACACACTGAACCACTACTGAACGTAGTAAACAAACGCCTGGCTTCGTGTTTACTATTATGCAAATGCAATAGTTGCAAAACGAGGCGTGCGCAACCGGCTGAAGCAATCATCATCCATCTGCATGCTGCCATTATCTTTCGCGTTGATAATAAGTGAGCACCGATGGATGGTGGCTCACTTTCTCCGCTAAACGGCCCACTTTCGAATAGGCGGTAGAAGAAGTGAACCGACCTCTACTTACTTGCTATTAAACAATTTCAAACACGACAAGAGCGGTGTGGTGGAGCATACTATTTCCAGCTGAACTGTTTCCCACATCGCACCGTTCTGATAAACAGACCAATTCATTTGGCTCATACTTTTGTTGTGCTACTCTAGCTGGTGTTTGATGAGGGGAGGCCTGCGAGATACCGGTTTCGATCGTATGAGCTAATTATTAATTCTAATTGTTATAATTACCTGCCCTCGTAGACACTGTCATGTTTTGACAAGGGGAGAACAAGAGTGGATGTGTTTGTCGATGATGGTTAGACAACAAGTGTACCAAACAAGTGACATAACGGTTTTATCAAATCGAACCATGTCGGTGTTAATTTTAAGATATTGGCTTTGCGGACAGGTGCTGGTGGTTTTGCTCACCGGGTTGTCCTGAAGAATCGTTCAGATTATCTTTCTTACAAGATTTGAAACATTCAGCAGAGTAGATGCAACCTGGCATATTTTTGGGACAACAGTGTTTTTTTTTAATCCGAGGATTATGTTATGAGAAGATTTGTCTGTTGACTCAAATCATCCTATTACACAGTCTAAATTGAATTTTTACATAGCTAAGTTATCTGTTTACAAGTAATTTTGGGCTGCTGATTTCAAATATACTATCTAAATTGTCATGTGAAGCAGACCCTTGAATATCCGGACCATCCAATAAAATGGAAAACTCATTAGTCTCGTCCTAAAGCAATACGATTCTTATTAAAAACCGTTTGTACATAAAATGTAAGGGATAAAGCGATGCAGAGAACAATTCTTCTGAGAAATGGTTCTGAGTGGCCATTTAGTGGTCCTCCGGAAGTTCCGGAACATCCGTGAAATTTGATAATTCGGCAATTCCATACAAAATAGATAAAAATTTCGCAATATTTGGTAAGTTTGTGCCTTTGCAAAACATAGGGTAAGGGGATGTAATGTTAGCCTAGCTCCTTCATTCGGCCTATGTACCAAATGTGTCATTAATTTAGCGATAATCAACAAAATCTTGTTGCTATTAGCATGATAGATATAATCCGAAGCAATTTAGACAATATTAATCATCTTATAGTTGTTCACTTCCGCGTACGATTTCTTGAACTTCTTGAGGGCATCATGATTTCACTGGTTAAGCTGAACAGATGATCTACTACGATCTTCAACGTGATCTAAATTTGGCTTTATTGAATCGATAAAGCAAATAATGCAGTCTGGATGTGCAGAGAAAATAGTTACACGTTACAAACTAACTGTTCACATAGCTAAAATAACAATGATTCTTACAAGAAAATCGTAGACCCAATGTTGGGGACATATTTGTTTGTATGTTCCCAACTATGGCCTATTGTATCAATAACGTAGAAAAAAGTTATTGTTGGTAAAATTTCGAGTCGGAAATGCATGAATTTGCGGTTGCTTATATTCAAGTGGCTCGTCTTAACACAAATCGAAGGAACAAAATCGTTGCACAGTGAATTAGTAATGTTTTCATTATTGAACGGCTGATAAATCATATATGAACATCATTTAAGTGATTCGAGCCAGTTTTTAATTAAGTTCGTTGTTGTGTGAAATGTTGTATTGAGTAAATCCAGTACAGTTTACAATGCCTTAATTCATAAAATGAGAAAAAAAACCGTACAAAGACTGCATTTAGTAATAAATCTATCGAATTGGACGAAGTTGCATCCACGAATAGACCCAATTTGGTGCCTATAGACCGACATTGAATCCACATCCCTCGAAAGTTTATGGCATTATAAAAATAATTGTATAACTTTTAGTGATACATACTACCAAATGTCTAACTAGTTGAATCTCGCTTACAGCTTACAAACTTTATGAGTTGTAATGAAAAATGTGATCGCTGGTTGCATAATAGGCTGAGTCAAGGGACACATACCCTATATGATTCCAATTTTACATTTTGTCATTAGGATTACCCATTTTGAAATAGGGTGGACCAAAAAACGAAATTTTAGAAAATATAAATTTTTCGAATAACTATATCTTTTGAACCGACTTTTTAAAAAATATGATGAAAGAATATGAAAAATAATGAGTTATACATTCTGGTAAATAAACTTACGAATTTCATATGGTTCAATACACGAACGGTGCTTTCATAAGGCTAACTTATGAATAGATTTTGTTTTACACGACGTTGTACTTGCTTTTTTGATTACAAGTGTTGATATATACTAGTGGGCATGTCACTGAGCCCATAACCTCAACGTTCAAGGTTCGAATGCAGGTTGCTCCATATTTTTATTTTTTCAAGATCAGTATACATCATGAGTCAAATTTATGAAATTCATACTGCTTTCTTATGGCAAATAGTCATAATGCAATCTTATGACTATTGAACAATTTTTTTTGCTGAGTGTAGTATTAAAAAAAAATTGTGAATGTAAAAATTAAATCTTGTTATAAAAACCAGTTATAGAAATGTACAGTTTTTATTATTCTGGTGGCGACTAAAATTTTCTTGATAATTTCCATCAAGAAAATTAAGATGATTTTACGTTAAGTCATTATAATGATTGTAATGATTTATTCCAATATGTGCATTCATCTATGTTATCCCCAGGCTTCCCAATAGTACAGCCTGCTTGCTACAGCCAGTTTAAACTGCATCGACTGTCTCAGTGTGAACCGAATTGTCGCTTGCTACCGAACGTTCGGTACCAAACCCGAAATGTATTGGCAACAGGACACGCATGCATGAAGGAATTTTGTATTGGAACAGTCGATGCTACGCCGGCTTTCCTTAAACCATGACGCTCTGAACGTAGTCAGCCGAATGGGATGTTAATTTTCTATTTTGTCTTGTCTTCTGTTTCGTAAATTCTTTCGCTAGGACAGTCTTCCTTAAGCGACGACATTTTTCGGCTTACCCGAGTCGGCTGTCGCGAGAAGGATGTCGGTTTATTCTATGCTTTTGCTCATTTTCCATTACAGACAGGTACCGTTGGACAGTAAGAAAAAAAGATTGTGATACGCTTATTGTCAGGCCTATGTTTCGTTGCGCTTATAGAAGTGTTGCACTCTTTGTTGTAAAACTATATGACTCACTGGCCGTGGTAGATGGAGTTGGCGATAGTCAGGTTTATTCCGATTTGTACGTTAAGCATATTATGTTATACAGTGGGAACATATACTTAGGAATCTCATAAATTACTACTAAATTTTTCCGATTTCAACACTTGATCACTATTATTATGTCAAACTCAATGATTTTTATAGCATCAACTAATGATTGACATAAGCGACATCAATGTGAAAACCATAAATAGTTGAAACATGTGAAAACAGTTTATGAAGACACCGTTATCAGTACACACAGTTTTGGGCAAGCAAGAATTATTTCCTTATTATTTTATGAAACCCCACTGGCGTTTATTGAAAATCTCTATTTCGGAATTGTTGTAAAAGTCGTCGGAAGATAACATCCAGCCGAACACAATAAGGAAGCCCTGATCATATCACACCAAGTTATAATGCTGGCGACAGCTATCTGATCAGACTAACAAATCCTATTTCCATGTTCCTCTGTTCAACCCATGGTGACATTTTTACCTATTTTAACCTCGGGTTAAACGCGAGTAAACAGCTCAACTCCTACTAATTCTAGTGTTAAGTCATTATTTCATCACAAACAAAAACGATGAATTATCGGCTTTGTACATCTAACGCAATTAAGCCTCCCAAATAAATGAGCTAGTTAAACACAAACATCGTCGGAAGTTGGATAAAAACTACTCAACTCAGCAGTGATCGGCTGACGAATGTAGAAAGCGAATTAATGAAAAATTGTCACTAGCAACTAGCACAGTACTCATTAATAAACGAATCCTCTTCGGTATTGTACAGACACTGGTAGACATAAAACACGAAGACACGGCATGAGAAACCAGAGTAAAATATCAGTTGCGATGTCAACAATGTATTGGCAGTATGACAACGTACATGAATCTTTGCGAAGTGTCACGAATGAACAAGCGAGGTTGTCGTTGACCATAAATCTAAATACAGCTACATGAACAAGCGTGTTGTATACAGTAAAAGACGGAAACGTTGCATGTTGCATGAGGTGCACCATGATCGGTTTTGATGTAAGTCATACATTGGTCATTTCCGCGGGGGTATCTCGGAAACCAGTCAACCGATTTCAATAAAAGTCGTATGTGGAACCACACAGTACCTTTCATTTGGCGGTTGTTTCATTCAAATTGGTTCAGTTGTTGCTTGGGAAACTGAGTTAGAAATGTCGTTCCACACTTATACTAGACACACGCACATAGACACATACACAGGCATGTTCAGTTCATCAGGCTGGATTCGTTGTAAACAACACTCGGCCCTCCAGGCCTTGGAAAAGTCGGTTTTATATATACATGTACATCCCAGGAAACCAATAAGCATTAGCATATGCAGTAAATCAACCCAAAATCTGCATTTCAGATGCTACAAGCATTATATTAGCATTATATCAGCATCGTGAATGCTATCTGCTGTGAAGTTGCATTTCAAATGCTATTTATTTGTAGCCTGTAATAAGCATTTCGAATGCAAATTAGCATTAATGAAGCATTATCATAGCATTGCAGTAAAGCAGCCATATATTGAGCCAAATGCAGCATTTATGTTGCATTTAAGGTGACTTAATATGCTTGATAGGCTACCGTAAAGACGCTCTAGAACTGCTTATTGGTTTCCTGGGATACACTTCTTTGTAAGAGAGATAAAACCGTGATAATCTAGTGCGAGATTTATGTATTTACCAATCTCACGGGTTTTTTCAGACATTATAGGACTTTGGCCTCCCGGGGCCGTATAAAACAAATCTTTAAAATAAGCATATTTGGGTGTATGTGTGCTCACATTTGAAAACTTAGTTGAATTTTTTTTTTCGATACATTTCATATGGAGGTAAAAAACCACGACCACGATATTTTAAAATATTGTAGACAGCACAATTTACATCCAGTCTTCAGAAATTTCAAATAGTGGACAAAACTAAAAAAAATATTTATTGTAAAATGAGGAAGTTGATTTTTCGGCTTTTTTCCACCTTGGAATTACTGTGCGCCGCTTATGAGGTCATTGTCAATCAATCTATCCAATGTCAGGTATCATACTTACCTTACAAAACAGACCAACCGGGGTAGTTATGAATAGATGTCTGGACGATGACGTCTTTGCAGCGCCAGGATCTCGTGTTGCTGCAACACGATGGATGAGGTGCTAGAGAGTATAATCCTCATCAGGCTGTCGCAGTGCGCGGAGGTACCATGAAGCGGCAGCCTGTCAAACAACCGGTATTACTGCCGGAAGGACAAGTCAATGATGGATACCATCCTGTGCGTCACCAATACGGCAGAAACGACACTGCAGCGTAAGAGGCGACGAGTCCGCTATTGAGAAACGCGTTCAATAGCGCCAGTTGGGAAACTATCGCCAACTCGCTCCAACGCCTTCGGGTTCTTGGGTACCTGTACAGGATTCTGGAAAACTACTGGTGTTCGATCCTGGGCTCGAAGTGTTGCGACTAAAGTTCCCTACCGGGGTAAATATTGTCGGTTTCGCAAATGACATCCTAGAGAATAGGTGGCGTTAACGGCTGCACCCTCCATTGACATAGAAGTCAGATGGATTTGCTTCAGAAAGCTGACCCAGCCCGCAATAAAACTGGGATTATCGTGGTCTATAACAAAAAAACGGAGGCGATTATTAGTGCAGATAACTGCACTATCACCTCAAACCGATCCCCAGATTTACATAGGGGTTATGATCAACGACAAGCAGTCCTTTATCAACCACGTCGGTTACGTCTGAAAGAAGGCCACCAAGGCTATATCGGCATTATCCCGCATGATGTCGAATAAATCGGCAGTACAACGGAGCAAACGGAAGCTCCTGGCTAGTGTCGACTTGTTCATACTCAGGTATGGCAGGTCGGCGTGGATACTAGGAGCTACCTAGGTTGCCTGAGAGTCAGCGGTCAGCGACGCGGTCTACGTCATAGGGAGGGTGGTGCTCATTGGCATCATCATAAAATAGGACGAATAGTGCTTCGAACAATGTGGCACAAGAGGTATTCGGAAGACCAACGGGGTGAAGATAGTCGGGTTCGCGGATGACATAACAATCCATCGAAAAGGTCGAGTTAACGGCGTCGTACTCCTTTGGCATTGAGGAAAGATGGATGAGTTCCAGGCAAGTGGAGCTAGCCCGCCATAAGATTGAGGTCACGGTGGTGAATAATCGAAAATCGGAGCAACATGCGACGATCAGTGCAGGTAACTACACAGTAGAATCGAAGAGGTTCTTGAGGTATCTTGGGGTCATGACGATAACCTGTCATTTATCATTCACGTCGATTACGCCTGCAAGAAAGCCTCTATGGATATATCGGCATTATCCCGCATGATGTCGAACAGCTCGGCGGTGCAAGAGGATAAGCGTAAACTCCTGGCCAATGTCGCCCTGTTCATACTTAGGTACGGCGGGCCGGCATGGAAAACCCAGCATCCAGAAGGTGACCAAAGCCGGAAGGATACGGTGGGCAGGGCATGTTATAAGAAGGCCGGGCAACAACCCTGCAAAGTTGGTGTTCGCTACTGATCCGGTGGGCACAAGAAGGTGTGGAGCGCAGAGAGAACGATGGGCGGACCAGGTGGAGCATGATCTGGTGATCATTGGGCGTGACCGAGGTTGGAGAGCGGCAGCCGCAAACCGAGTATTGTGAGCGTACTATTGTTTCTAGAGGATTTAAGCTGTTTAGTGGAATGCCTGTAACTAGAAATTAGAAAAATTAGTATTCTCCATTTAATTCCAACTACCTTTGCTTATCTTCGACAGATACGCGTATTTCGTCTACAATGTGGAGACTTCTTCAGTGTCTCGTACTAAGTCGAGTCATTACTACGAGACACTGAAGAAGTCTGCACTTGTAGACGAAATACGCGACTGTCGAAGATAAGTAAAGGTTGGAGCTAAATGGAGAATACTAATGTTTCTTCTGAATTTCTAGAGTACTATTGTTGATTATGTTTTATCCTAAATGTGATGTTGAACAAATAAATATATGTATGTAATGTATGTAGAGTGCTTCGAACAACGTTGAACAATAGGTATTCGAAAGACCATTGGTTAAGTGGCAAAGGGAATGGAGCAACTCCACCAAAGGTAGGTGGACCCATTGACTAATCCCGGAATTAACCGGGTGGGTTGGTAGGCGACACGGTGAAGTGAACTTCCAATCAACGTAGATATTGTCAGGGCACGGCTGTTTTAGACAATACCTGCACAAATATGGGCATGTACAGTCCTCCGCATGCAGCGAATACGCGGGAGTTGAGGAAACCGCGAACATACGACTCCGGATAATTTGGTCCAGCCAAGACCGGGACATCTGGGACGCGGTATGCGTAGCAGCCTCCCAGATCGTCATTGATCTCCAACAAAAATGGCGAAACGACCAACGGCAGGTCGCAGGGACTACCTAACTACTAAAGCCCTAAGTAGTTAGACATAGTGGGTGCTTAACAAGCACAAGAGCACCCTCCCCGGAGTAATACCGAAAGGTGGTTCCGGGGAGGGTCCAGGGCTTAAAGCACGGGTGGGTTTGTAGTGGGTCGAGGAGTTGGTACGCTCATTCCCACACTCTTAGTTCTTCAGGTGTCTGGTTGCAGATTTTCCATCCCGTCTTAAAAAAAAGAGCAAACCGACTTAAATTCACCCGTGTCAACAGCGTAGAGATTCAGGTAAAGTGTGTAATTATGTTGATTCATGATTAACATTTTTTAAAGTAGTTGTATGTTTCAGGTTATCTTTGCTGATGAGAAGTAATTTAATATCGATGGACCAGATGGAAGCCTTTCGTACTGGAGAGATTTACGGAAAGAGTCACGTTACTTTTCATCTCGCAACTTTGAAGGGGACAGTTTGATGGTTTGGGGGGCATTTTTTCAAAACGGAGTGGTGCAGATTGCTTTTCCGTTGACAATAATGAACAGCCCATCGAGATACTTCAGTGAATAGTACATCGAGATGCTTCAAACCCATTTGATACCATTCTGGAAGCAAACCAATCGTGGCGATTGTGCATTCCAACAAGATAACGCTTCAGTTCATAAAAGCCGAGTCACCGTGGGCGTGGTTATCTGAACATACAATCCAAGTTATGGAGTGGCCAGCTTGTTCCAGATTGTTCCAGATCAGAATCCGATCGAAAACGTGTGGGGAGTGATGATACGTACAGTGTATACAGACACCAAGCAGTACGGGAATGTTCAAGAGCTCAAAGTAGCAATCTCATCAGCGTGGAACAAGATACAAGTATCTACAAGTCGCCGCCTGGTTGAAAGTATGCCGAATAGGTTGTTTGAACTGATTGTGAACAAAGGAGGTACTACACATTACTAACAATGCAAAATCCATGCAAACTTTTCGGATGAAATTAATTTTACGTCTGGTTCTATAGTTATGAAAAATAGATTATTTGTTTACATTATTGAGTATAAGTTACAAAACAATCCAAGATATACATACATTCTCATATACATAGATAAAGCCAATATCCAATCCTTTGAACTTCATTTCCAATATGTACATTCTTTTATTACTTAAAAACCTCAATAAAACGACTGGTTCTATAGTTATGACACGGAGTGTAGCTTATTCCCTTAGGATAACTGGAACACGCAACGTTAGGATCGAACTGATCTGAACCTTTTTCCAAATTTATAATATATCTCTAATTTACACGTGGCATTTGTTCCTTAGAAATCGGTCCAGCGGTTGCTGAGAAACACTTTTTAGTGTCACAGATTCACGTTTACAGACATTTTGTGATCTCGTCGAGCTAAGTCGTAGAATTTTCATGTCTTTCGCTAAACCCGCCCACATTAGTTCAAAGAAACGTAAAACATATTTCATATGACAACAGCAGCCGCAAACGTCGGCCAAATCACTTAAAAGCCGCGCAACTAATTTACACGCCGCTTACCTTATCTACCACAATGGCAACGTATGTCAGGTATTTAGCATTTGTCGTTAAGTTCCAACGAACTTCATATCTAGAATTTCAAACGTGACTTCTTGTTATAACAAGCAAATTCTCCTTTTTTTGGTAAGCCCAAATTGTACCCATGGGATTTGATTAGAACACGTAGTTGCTTAAACCAAGGCCACGTTGTACAATTCGGTCCCCAGACACGCAAAGCGTGTCTGTCGCTGATAAGATAAACCACGTCATTTTCATTTGATTGCAGTTATTCACTGTTAGCTCACAAACACGATCACACGGAGACATCATTCATCCACAGAAGTTTGATTGGTTTCACTTACCTCTTTGACTTTGGCACGCTTCTCGCGCACCGACAGATCGGGATCTTCCCCGACGGACGAGTTGAACGTGTTGAATCCACCACCGCTGCCCGCCGTCGAACCCTTGGACGACGACGGTCCACCTTTCAAATATGGTTCTTCGATGAATTGCGGTGGAGCGACCACCCCGGCCGGTCCACCAGCCATCGGACCCGCAGCCGCTGCCCCCGCATCGAGGGCGTTGTCAAATTCGGGTCCATTGGTGCGACCGTCGTCCAGATCCGGTTTCTCCAATATATCGTCCGGCATTTCCTTCTGGATCTTCTCCTGCAACTTTTCCCGATCGTTCAGCTTGTGGGGATCTTCGTCGCCTTCCAGCAGACCGTGGGCCGGTGGTGGAGGTGGAATGAAAATTTCCGGCCCCGCCTTCTGGAACTGTTTGTACACTTTCAGCACCCGGTCGGCACCGAAGTTGTCCGGCAGGAAGAAAAAGCCGCCGAAACAAACGAAACCGAACGTCAACAGCACCAGCAGGATGAGGCACTTCTCGCTGGACCGGAACGAACGGCGCACGGCAAGCAGCGGATTCGACGGTTGGCTGGTGCCGCCTATTCGCTGGTACGTGGGCAGCATGGTTTACTCTTTTTCTTTTCTTTTTTTTTGTGGGGTCAGTTTATTTTATTTATTTTTTTTGGTCGGAACACTTTACTGCGTTTTGTGCCGTTAATTTTGGTTGTTGCGGTGAATTACTGCTGATGAGACTGGGCTGTCGGATGAAAAGAGATAAGCGATCACTTTCGATTTCACTTCCGTTTGTGTTCGCGCCGGTGGCGACCCCGAGCGGCGTTGTTTCGTGGATTTTTGTCTGTGCAAGTTGATTGTATGTTTGTTTTTTTGGGAGGGTAATGGTGGTAATGATGATGATGGTCGATTATTTTGGGAATGACCCTGAACTTTCAGCTGACTTTACGGCCACTGTTTTTTCTATAAAATGGAGTCAAATTCAAACAGAAATTCGTTAGAAGTGGAGTCGCTCGAAATTGAATCAAATTTGTAGGGTTTGAGGAGATAACAAATCTACAACATTCATCTTCCTCAAGTTGTTGTAAACTCGAACTTGTCGTTCTAAACAAGGTATATCCATTTTGGACGAATTTGACTTAATTTTGACTGGTGATGTTAGGAGAAATTTTTGACTCACTTTCGTCAAAAGTGGAGTCACTCATATATGAGTAAATGTGACTGGGATTGACAAGTCGACATATCTAAAACATCGATCTGATTTAAGTCGGTGTCTTAGATATGTCGACTTGTCAAACCTAGACTGCATTTTTGGCGAAAGTGAGTCAAAAAGGATTCAAAATTGAGTGAAATTGTTCCGCCGTGCACGTGCTGGTTGATGGGCGACATTTCTCAGGAGCAGTGCCTCCGATTTTCATAAAATATCCATGAGTGTGAAATTGATTTTATCCCAGTGTAATGATGATGTTTACTTTCCCGGTTTTCATAGTTACCGCTGCCTTGTAAATCTATGCCAACTGAATTTTGTTTGCTGCAATGAATGAAGTCGGCTCTAAGTGCTGGTCAAAAATCTGCTGTCACTGTTGTTGCAAGTATCAATCGGTAAGCATGAATTTCATTAGACGAAATCTGAATTAAAAGATTTTGAGCCCTAATACGAACATGGAACAACCAGGGTCGTCTTCGTCGTTCCATAAGAATAGATGCTAGCAATGTTGAGCAAGAATACCCTAGTCTGGGATGCCCTTGCATATTTTCGGATCCCGATGGATAATTGATATTCATTGTGGTTTATCGTATTTCATTTCTGACACTTCAAAATTCATATTGAAAATGAATTTGTTTACATCATATGTATAATAATAATATAATTATTAATATATATAATCGCCCTGTTTGTCTGTCCGGTGACTAGCCAACCACACGGAGAAAAAAGTATAATTCAATCAATAATGTTTCATCTAAAATCCACTACATTTGTGGATTGATTTTTCGATAACCCATATACATGATTGTAACATTCATACATTTTAGGTTGACTTAACTAAAGTATGGTTAAATCAATTTCAGTAAAATATGGTTGAATCAACAATACAATGATTATGCCGAAGAAAATATTCTTGATATTTTGACAGATGGCTTACAGTGCCAATGCATTCAACCATGATTATAGTTGAACCAACTGAATAGCAATAATTGGTTTGAATATGCTTAGGGTCATTTCAATTTTGTTTCTGAATAAGATTTTCGGTTCTGAAATCGCTTGAATGAGAATGCCATTAAATTCATCACATAATTTGGGATTGATTTAAGACCGATTAATATGTTTATATTTTTATTGTTCCACTAATAGCTCAACAAAGTTACACATTATAAAAAATACAGCTTCTCATTTACATAATGAAATTAACTATGCTCTGAATCTAATTTTAAGACCTTCGTCCGAATATTTTTCCTCGTCGGACGCCATGGTGAGCTCGAACTGGACTGAAAACTACCAGGTTGTTGTTTTAATTTTTTGTATAGTTGCTTCAAGCATACACACTGGTTGAAATTATAACATTTTGGTTTTGTTTCAATCCTATGACAAATGTGTAAAAAAAAGGCTCTTTTAACTCTGAAGTATTGTTGATTCAAGTCAAAAATAACTTTGCACTAAACATATTTTGTGGTTGAAATAAAAATGTGTTCACTATAGGTTTCAACTATCGAAATTTTTATTTCAATCCCACGTCAATTCTCTCTGTGCAGTCGCAGCACGCGGGGAAATTCTCACAAAAAATAAAATATTTGACACTTAAATTTTTTTTTACCATCAGATGCAGAAAACAAAACCAGTGACAACCTTAGACAACCAGACACAGCATATGATGAAAAAAATCACAGACAACAGATTTTTGATTTTTTTAATGCAGAAAAGAATCTATCACTCTTAGACAACCGAATGCAGCAGTTGCTGGAAATAACACGCGCTGTTATTGGGTCAGACAAGAGGATTCGGTTTAAGTCGAACGCAGTACCGCATATCCTCATCGTTGGAAAAATTAACCACCTAGGATTTCCAACATGGATCACTGAATGACTCTATTCGTACCTGTCTAATCGCAATGCCTTCGTAACTGTGAATTCAGTGTCCTCCAGGACATTCAACACCACATCTGGAATGCCCCAGAGTAGTGTTATTTCCCTATGTCCTCAAGCAGGCCATTCACTTTGACTCACTTATATTCGTTTGCAGATAGCTGCTAGCTTATGTTCCTTTAGGACCGCAGCTTCGTCACAATCTTTCACCAAGAAACTCGGTTTAGGGCTGCTTCCAAGTAGCACACTACGATCATAATTAGTTGTAGTAACTTGAGTATGACTTAGCAAGTCATATTTATGTTATCTCAACCAAATGGCAACAAGTGTGCTACTAGGGCTTTTCTCTAGTTTCTCGAACGTCCTAGACTTCCTAGCTGTTGCTTTACTTGGCCGAACCAACTAACTAGCTGCGCTCCCCTGCGTCTTGTACCGGCCAGATTCGTGGCAAACACCATGTTTGCGGGATTGTCGTCTGGCATCCTTGCAACGTGTCATACCCATTGTACCCTTCCAGCTTTACGGACTTTCTGGATACTGGGTTCGCCATAGAGTTGCGCCAGCTCGGTACTAAGTCGGTGCAAACAATTTGCCAACTTATCCGGGGCCCATTTTTATAAGTTTTACTATCGTACTCAGCATCAAGCTCTTCACACTTCTCTTCGATTGCTGAGCACCTACTGCTTCAAGCAATCCTGCTAGCTTTTGAGTTGCCAGCGGCTTTGTAAGCATATCCGCTACCATCTAATAATGATTGATTATCCTCATCTACCAGAACTGGAGTTGGGACATCAACGGATCAAATTTTCTACCATTCTGACAATCCACGTGAGTTCCTGGCAGCACTCAGCGAGCGCCACAAATTCTGCTTCCGCACTGCTTAGCACAACGCAGGTCCAACGTCCACGTTAACTTCTAAACCGCACTTTTCGGCATTCAGCGTAAGTTTATGGCCTACTGTAGACTTCAGCTGGCTTGAGACACGCTTGGTTTCCGTCCAATCAACTTGAGTTGGTGCACTAACCGAACGTCTCAAAATCGATACGGTTGCGGCAATTTCTGGTCTAGTATTGAGTACCATGTACAATAGACTTCCAATTATACTGGCGTATTGGTGGATGTTAACTAACACTTCTTTTTTTTCTTCCATTTCAGGTGGCCTGGATCCAAGGGATACTTTGATGGCTTTGCCTGATCCATGCCAAACATCAGCAAAAGCTTTTGAATGTAAGCCTTCTGGTCAAATGTGAAAGGCTTACCATCACGCTGTACGTGGATGCCGCGAAAATGCCTGATGTTGCTCAAAGAACTAACAGTGAGATGCTTGTTTACATCTCTTATTATGGCCTCGTACTCCTCCTCATTGTGGTACGCAATAACGATTTTTTTACTTACTTATGTCTCCTGTCCATCCTGGCCGGCTGCACGCTCTAGCCTAGGCCCAGGTCAGATTTCGATCGACTTCCTTTATTTCCTTATTCAGGCTCTGACGCCACGAGTCCCTGAGTCTGCCTCTGCTGCGATGTCCTGCTGAGTTCCAAGCCAGCGCTTGTTTGCAGATTTCGTTTCCGCTCCTTCGTAGTGTGTGGCCGACCCTCCTCCACTTTCGTTCTCGAATTTCTACTGACATCGGTTTCTGTGGGCATCGACGATGGAGCTCAGTATTTGAGATCCAATTGACCTGCAGCTTTTTAGTATTCTCCGCTGATACGCACTACGTCCCGCTGGCGTATAACAGCACAGATTTCACGTTTGTTGAAAATTCGGATATTGGTGCGTTGACTTATCTGGTTTGACCTCCATATATTTCTTAAACTCGCAAAATCAGCCCTAGCCTTCTTGATTCGTGCACTTATGTCACTGTGGGTTTCGCCGTCTGACGCTATCTGGCTGCCAAGATATTGGAAGCTATCGGCTTTCTCCACTGCTTGCCCACTACCGTAAAATTGGAAGGATTGTCCGCGTTCAAACGCGGTAACGATGCTTACGTAAATTACGAGGTACTTGTTAATTTGACTGCCATTTGAAACGTATAGACACGGGTACTGGTCGGGCTGCCGAAAATCCATTTGCTTCAGACCACCATCAATCTTATGTTTAGATATACGTTCGGCTTGCCTGAGCCCAACATTTTTTTTAATTCAAGAATATAACACTGGTATCTTGTTTCATAGCCAATCGTTTGGTGCATGTAAACTGTCTCCAGTGTATCACCATGTATATAAGCAGTTCTTACATCGGCGTGTTTACCAGCATGCCATGCTGGTCAGCTACTGTCAGTAGTGTTTTAGAGGCGACAAGCGCTAACACCTAATCAAAGTCCACCTCTTAGATTTGCGTAAAACAAACCCAGCCTTAGCTAGACTAGCGAAAAGGTCGTCTATACGAAAGAGGTGGCCTTCCATGTTTGTTTCGTTCATATACTCCGTCTTGCAGAGTTTCTACAGCACGGATACTCTGGTGCACATAATGGTCTAAGCCTGGTTTCGTGGTTTTCCCGAACTTTCCACGTTTCACCTGCCATCTAGCAGTTTCGGATGAGAGGATTTTGGCTATGATCGACTAGTGTAGCAATAGTGGCTCGAGCTTTTGCATCCCCTTCCTTCCATTAATCGGGGGACGACCTCTGTGACAGGCCTCCAAAGGTTTTCGCGGATTAACAGCATCTCGACCTTCAATATCAAGCTTTCGTAGCCTCTTGTTTCTTCTTGCTTCTTCCATTTCTTCTCTTAAATCGATCTTTCAGAATCTTCTGTGAAAAACCGCTCATAACCATTCGGAATCTGCCGTAGATCGATTTGGTTAATAAGAGCAACTGTTCTGTATAGGATGGGAAATAAGTAATTAATCAATTTGATTACATGTCAAAGTATAACATATCATGAGCTTCTTGTTCATCAAGCGCCTACTCTTCAACACAAGGTTTTAGTGCCGGGAGTGCCTATGGGAAATATCCTGGGCCAGCTTCTTTTCCTTCTGTTCTTCAACGACGTGATGCTCCTTCCTGGATCTGGTTGTAGACTGCATGTGGCTACAATTATTCCTGGACAAATGTGTCAAGTAAACGGAACTATTCATGTAACCAATAAGCATTAGCATATGCAGTAAATCAACCCTAAATCGGCATTTCAGATGCTACAAGCATTATATCAGCATCTTGAATGCTATCTGTTGTAAAGTTGGATTTCAAATGCTATTTGAATGCTTGTAGCCTGTAACGAGCATTTCGAATGCAATATAGCATTGATGAAGTATTATCGTAGCATTGCAATAATGCAGCCGTATATTGGGCCAAAAGCGGCATTTATGTTGCATCTAAGGTGACTTAATTGCTTGATAGACTGCCGTAAAGACGTTTTGGAACTGCTTATTGGTTACCTGGGTAACTATGAGTGTCCTCAAATACATGGTAATGTCTTACTTCCGGATCCCTCTACCGATTGTGTACGACTACAGCTTAAAACAGTGAGCCCATGCAATCAGCGATTTTGGTGTTTTGATAGATATGACGTTGAACTCGCATCGATCGGCTGGGAATGCTAACGCTAATCGTCAACTGAGGTTTGCTTCAAAGTTCTTCAAATGTTTCACTGATCCGTACTACCTTAAAGCTCTGTACTGTTCGCTTGTTCGCCCAATCCTGGAAACCGCTGCTTCGATCTGGAAGCCTTATCAGCTTACATGGAGCCTATGGATGGGATGCTGTTAGCTCTTTGACGTGGATATGCTGGATTGTCGGCGGAAAACTCAGTAAGCTTCTTTCATTGCCAAATTTATAAACGGGGAAGTCGACAGCTCCAGACTTCTTTCGGTGCAGAATATTCCGGGTGGTTTCCAGCATGGTTCGTGGTGGTTTCTTATAACAACATCAGTTCTACTTAACTAATTAAGGACATTATGAACTGTTAACATTTAATACGCCGTTTTCAGCTGCTAACGATTTGAGCTCCACGAGATGTGGTGAACCTTTCCAATGGGTTATTTCTCGAATCCTAAAGGCAAGCAATATACAACTTTGAATTTTAAATTCACGTAGACAACAGTCAGATTCAAAAGCATACAAATAGATAATACTTAGGGCAAAAACTTATTTGATGTCTTTATTATAACGCAACACATCTTGGAGATATGTTGATGATGACACTGATGAAGGCATCAGCGTATTCTGAAATGTTTGGTTCTCTTCCGTTTTGTTTCAAGGCTGAAAAATTCCACTAGTTTACCCTAGGCAGAACTGATATAGCATGAGGGCGTAGAGTGAAATGGCTTCGCAATCCGTTCGTGTGTAATTATTGCACAACCTAATATGTTTGTCTGTTTGGAAGTATTCAATTTTATTTTCGTTATTAAACTCTGGAAACAACACTATTGGTTGGTAATATTAGCTAAACAATTTGCAGATATCTGTGCCAGTATGTTGTTGACTTCAAGTACTTGTTAGCAAAACGCATGTGCCATCCCAAAAAAAGGAGTTTCATCAAATAAAGATGAGATTTTGAATGAAAAACTTCTTGGAAACATGACCATGGCAAGGCCCACCAGTATTCAGAAAATGCCTCATCAAACCGAAATGAGATAGAAAAATTCAGCCTCGAGCAGAGCAGCTTGGCAAACTGGACGATCAAGAGCAGTTCAACACCAGCCATCGTCTCATCGTGATGCGAATCTCCATCTCCATCCTCATCATCATCATCATCATTCGCACACAAACACACAGAAAGAGGGGGGGCCGCCACATTGATTCAGTGATTTCTTTTCCACTCGCTGCGGCAGCAATATTCACTCGAAAATAGGTTGCCGCTGTGCTTTTATTTTCGCTTCCTAATCATCGATCCGTGGATTCGCGTAGACAACACAGCACTTGTTTCATTGATTGCAAACTTCCGTCAACTTTTCCGCCCGTAAGCTTTTTGTTCCAGCAGGAATATTATTATTTATTATGTAAACAACTCAAACTGAACCAAGTTGGGAATCCTGAACACCTTGACGTGCCTGTTCTTCGTCGCTCTTCCTGTTTACTAATCAAATTTCCTCCTAATCAGATTAATCCGCGCTCACACCAATACACTCGCACTGTGGGATGGAAATCCCATGCCGCAGCCGCAATCGGCAAGGGAAGTTCGGAATGAGAACGGAAAACCCCAGATCCTACAAGCACACAGAATCCAATAAAATCAAACCGACGAAGAAAAAAAAACCTTGCGTATCTTTTTTCGCTGCTTTTCTTCCCCCGCAGCAGCACCTTATTTTTATTTTCTTCTGAGATTTTTTTTTTCTTCAACACTTCACACCAACACACACGCGCCTTAGGCGATGCTACTTGGCTCTACCACATGCAATGAAAATTAAAATTTTGTCACTCACGCTGGGAACGAAATCGCAAAAAAAAAAACACGACGCTGCAAGCGGAAGGTATTTTGCTTCCCAGTAAATCAACCGCGACGGGTTTTCCTCAAATCAAAACTAAATTCTATTTTCCGAACGCATAGAATTGCCACACACACGCACCCGACGCGACCAGAGATGATGGAGGGGAAACTCAACAAAAAAAATGTAGGCAGCAGAAAAAAGGTTCTCCGAATTTGAACTCCAATTTCGCGTTCGTTCACAAACCCTCCACCTGCAACGGGATCGCCATTACGACTGACTGGTCGAACGAAAAGAGAGCAGCCGAGTCGAGCGAGCGCCGCCGGCTGGCTGCTGGAGTCAGTTCGCTTCGGCGAAGAGCGAGCACAAAAGGAAACTACCGTTAACTGTCAAATTTCGCGCGAGAGGGGTTGTAAACAAAACTGGCCCACAGAGACGATCAGATGCGAGAATGCGAGAGATGAAAAGACTTCGAACCAGGAGGCTCTCCTTACTCCAACTGTGTTTCCCGTTGAAACTAATGGCAAAAAAGTTTCTGCCCTTCACTTGCTCACGTTAAGCCTATCCAGAAAATCAACAAACAACACTCGTCAAACGAGTGCGACGCGGCGACGCAAAATTATCATCGATGCCCAGCGGTTTTGTGCTCGGTCAGTTCGTTTGGATTACGTGCACGTAAGTTGAGAGAATGTAAATAAACAAACGTCAGTGTTGGATGCTTCGTGTGTTTGGAAAATCATGGAAAAAAGTGAATCGAATCCGGTACAGGTGGACATCGAATATTGGTGAGTTTTTCGTTATTTACTGCAGATCGAAAGAAGTTGGTATGCAACTACATTCAGTCAGCATTCAGGAAAGACACTCCAAATTTGGCAGTGAGCATTTTCCAAGTAAGACACTGGGCGTTTCTCGGAACAACCTGATTTGACCAACTACCGGCATCAACAATAACTGTTAGTTGTTTGGTCACACCATCAATAAAATCGTCCCTGTATGGTACATGTTTATTAGGGTTCAAAGTAAATTCCTTACTCGGGTTCTAAAATTAATTGATTCCAACCTGCTGAACTATCTGATCTTTTACAACATTTGCAAAGTTCCGGGATTCCAGCGTTTGCTTAAGCCCTGAAAAGGCGAACCTTTTCAATACGATCATTTTCAGGTTTATGTAACACTCCGCGTTGGAAAGAATATTTCCGGAGCAATTCGCGATTAGGGCGAACATGCAAAATATAAACAAAATGTTTTTTTTTCAATGCAATGCATAATTATTACATCTAAATCATGAGTTTTTACTTTTTTGTCCTGATTGTGCTTCAATTTTTATGATTAGGTATTGTTTTTGCGAAGGGCGTAGAGTTATTTCTCGAGTACTTTTTCAAAAGGACGTAAGTAACAAAATGTAAACAAACGCGTTGTTCATGGCATTTTATTAAAAAATCATGTATATATGCCCACATTTGATGAACTTTGTGATGGATTATTTCTGAAAGTTTTTACTAACTTTTTACAAAACGGTGTAAAATCACTTTTGCACTTTTTGGGAATAATGTACATACGCCACTTGTGTTGAAAAGTAACTTGCGAATCATTGTTATATCATTTGAATGCCTCTTAACGACGCGTAAGTAAAAAGCTTTATACCTCAAGGTTAAAAATTTAGATTTTCTTTAGTAAAAATTGATATTTTTAGCAATGATATTTTTACACCGTTTTGTTGCAGAAAAAACTAATACGTCATTTTGATAATTTCGACGTATCTTTGTGAAATATGACAACTTGACGTAACATTTCGACGTATCAACATTGTCATTCGCAGAATGACGTATCATTTTGACGCAAGTACACGGTAATTCTGAAGTAATCATTTTTTGACTACATTCTATGCATTTCAATGAACATCTTCCATACGTCAAAAAATGCCTACTTTTTAATCCCAAAAAATGAATACTTTTAAGTTCTTTTCCTATTCAAGTATGATAAAAGAAATGCATAAAAACAAGGCTACCATCAAAGTGGAGATATCGATTCGTTTTATTTGACTGGCTTTGACGGGAAAACAGTGAAAATAAAAAAAGAGTTTTTGCAAGCCAAACCTGAATCCTGTATTTTCAGCACCACTTGGGTTGTTTGTTAAATCCTGTAAGTGTCTCCGCCGTACACTTATTTATGATCCAAAGAATCGTACGCCGAAAACGAGAACCACATTCAACAAATCACCAAAGTGCCGCTGAAATTACTGTAAAATTTTCGGTGCAAAGGTCAATATCACGGACAGGCTACGAGGATCTAATTAGATCATTTTGATTGATTTATATCTATTGATAATATTGATTCTCCTGCAAATCATCAATCCCAGCAAGAAGAATTATGTTCCGACCTTATGGTGTATTTTATTTGCATGTGCGGCAGATTATTAAGCCTGTACAAATAAATGATCAATAAAAAAAAATTGCATATGCGGGGTTTTAAGATAAATCGGTACAGAATGTTTACAAAAAAAAAGAGATTCGAAGTTAAGAGAAATTAGCGCTGAGTTTCTTATTCTTCTTTGTTTCATAAAGTGACTTACACACAATCACATTTTAAAAATGCATAGTTTCTAATCTCTTTTACATGCTGCAAAATGCCTAAAATTTATTCACTTCTTGACGTTATAACATGCCATCTACCATACTGACTTATCAAAATGACGTATAATCTTTTTCTATTGCAGACCGTTGTAAGAAACATTTTTCTAAATAAAACTGGAATTTTCACTCCTAGCATAATTTTAAAGAACAGTGACGTAATATCAATTAACCAATGTGTTATTAAGTGGAATTTAATTGGGATAAACATGTCCGGTTTTCAAATAGGAATAAAAATAAACTCAAAAAAGTTCAATGCTGATTTTGTCATTTTCGTCCAAATGTTACTTACGTCCATTTGAAAAAGTACTCGATATTTCTTAATCAAAACAATTCACTCTGCGATTTACGCCATATTGATTGTTGACAAAGTGAAAGGCGTAATTTAAATCAAAACATAAACATGGCGTAAAGTAAAAGGCGATACTGAAAAAAATCAAAACAACGGCGAAAAGTAAAAGGCGATACTGATAAAATAATCAAAACAACGGCGAAAAGTGAAGGGCGAAGCCGAAATCAAAATCAAAACAACGGCGAATAGTATAGGGCGATACTTTTATTTCCAGTGCTTGTGGGGCGAACATTGAAAATGGCGTAATCAAACATCCTAGTATAGACAGGCGAATATTAAAAATGTGGAAATTTCATTGAAGAAAGAACGAATGTCCATCAGTATTATATATGAATCAAAAGCTAGATTTGTTCTCTGTCTGTAGGCTAAAATGTATTTGAATTTATTTGTTAATTTGTAAATTAATGTTTGTAATTCTACTTGCAATATTACAATCATCATTTCCCGTTTGTTTACATTCTGCATGTTCGCCCTAATCACAAATTGCTCCGGATTTAATGCATAATAAATTCCCTCTTCCTTCTTATCGGGTTGTATAAGTTTAAAGAACACTCAATTCTTGAGCGGAAGGTCAAGATATGAGTGTTCTTTGAAGCACTTCTACACTGCCGTTCTACGCATAACTGTCCCATGTTCTATGGGTTTCCCTATATAAATGGGACAGTTATGCTTATAACGGCAGTACAGTTCTTATCCTATCAATTTGTATGGACGAAAGAAGAAGACACTCGAGCTGGTGATAAACTCTGACAGCTCCCATGTTAAAGTATAGGACGAACATTTTAAATGCTTCTAGAAAAATCAAAAGAATTTTTAACTCGTAAGCAGTCTGTTGTATGATGGAAGAAAAATGGTTGGTGATGGTTGAAAATCACAACGATCAGCGTCAACACACTTGGCACAGAAGATTTGGCCATCCGAGCGTCATGAGTGTTATAAGTTCGAAGGATTTGGCGAGTGGATTCTCGGATAAAAATAACCATACAATTACGATACAATAATATAAAACCACATTAAAATCTATTTCTGATCATGAATCTTATTGTTCATGAATCAGATAGATGAAAAATGCATATTTTCATTACAATAGATCTACAATTCACTCCATGTTCTAGGATTTCCAACAGTTGTGAAACAATACAATTAATAGTAATTGACTAAAATTTATTCGGAATATAATGATTTTTTCTATAGTTTTTTTTTGTAAACAAAAGTGCTTTATTCATAGATTTTTATGTATACATATCCAAATAACTTATCAAGGTAACGTTATTCTTACTTTCGTCAGGAATTTCTAAATGATACATAATGTATCTAATAAAGATTTTTAGAATTTTTGCTTTTGTATAACTATTTGTGTTTCTAAGTATTGGATAATGAAAATCTTTAAAACTTATTTCTGTTCGTTGAGTAAATCTTCTAATTTCAGTCTCCACGTGTTTCCAAAGTTGATTCACTCCTTGACATAGTGCAAATTTATGTTCCAGGGTTTCTCTCTCACCACAAACACCGCAGTTATGATCGGAACGTCGCTCTTGTTGAAAAAGCAAATCGTTGTGTGGTATTTTTCCGTGAACTAACAGATAGTACAAAGATTTTTCATCCGATGTCAGTCTTTTAATGTTGATATTTCTCCAGACTTGGTTCCAGTTCCTATTGGCTTGTTCCGTTATCTTCACTGCTGGTAATTCTCCTATGAGATGCTGGTATATCGTAGTCGCCTCCGAGGTATCCAGGAGCCTCTGTGGTAAACGGTCCATCACCAGCTTGATTGTTCGAATATGAAGTAGATTCGCTGGGATTTGATGTAGATACTGGTCCATTGATGGCAATAGTGGTCTTGTTCTGATGTATCGATTAACCAAAAGTGCTTTGGTTTTGAGATCTGGTGAATGAAGTCCTAAGCCACCTTGCGCCTTCGGTCGCACTACGTCTATCATTCTTACTCGCTGAGCTGGAACTCCTGACCATAAAAAGTATCCTATTTGCTTCGTAAACATTCCAACATATTTATTCGGCATTGGTAAAATTGACGCCATGTACCACATTTTTGAGCAGATGAATGTATTCAGTAGTATAACTTTCTGGTTGATATTGACTATTCTCGGGCGGTTCATCCATATAAGCAGATTAACATTCTGGTAAATTTTCTCCCAATTAACGCAAATAGTGTCTTTGATGTTGTTTTTGAAGCGCACACCCAAAATTTTTAATTCCTCCTTCTTCGTAAATCCTTCCCAATGCTGCATTCCTGATCCAATTTCCATGGCTTCAGATTTCCTCATATTTAACTTTGCTCCTGCTGCTTTTTCAAATTGATGAAAGCATGCAGTAATACGGTCAATTTTGGTAGGGCAACGAATACCTATCGTGATATCATCCGCGTATGCTATCACAAATTCTCCTGGGCCATTACAAATCTCAGCAAGATTGTCCAGTAAAGGTTGCAAATAAATAACGAACAGCAGCATGCTTAAGGGGTCACCTTGACGCACTGATTTCCTAATCGGAAAAGTTTCAGTAGTTTGGCCGTTGATGATCAGTTGAGAGTTGGTTTTTGAAGCTAAGTTTGTCAGTAGATCAACAAACCGTCCGTTGAAGCCCATCCTTCTCATATTTGACAATACGAAAGCACGGCTAACTCTGTCGAATGCGCTACTCAGGTCACAAGCAATTATGACTCCACCATTTCTTTCATGTTTAGAAAGTGCAATATGATCCCTGACTGTGCATACTGCTTCAAATATCGTGTTGTTTCCATTGCTACATTTCTGGTGACTTGACAATACTGTCGTTGCAATTTTTTCTGTCCTCTGCTTCAAAATTCTGCTTAAGATTTTGTAATCGACATTCAATAAAGTTATCGGTCGCAAGGAACTAATGCTATTATCTCCTCCCTTTTTTTTGACAAGTACTATGACACCATCCTGTAGATCATCTCTCACATAACCGTTCTTTATTTCGTTTAATACTAGCGTGAATTCGTTTTTGATTATGCCCCATGCTTTCAGGTAGAACTCCCTGGTAATACCATCCTTTCCTGGTGATTTATTAGTGGCTGATCCTTTGATGATGGCATGTATCTCATCCTCTTCAAAATCATCCATCAGTTGAATATTTTCTTCCAAATTCTCCCCTAATGTTCTAATTGGGAAAAAACGTTCGTTGTCCTCGATCTCGTCCTCACGAAATAAGTTTTGATAATGTTCGAACAAGCAGCTACGTACGTTATTTGCCTCCGTAATCGATTGGCCATCGACGTCTAATGATGAAATGCTGGTTTCTCTCCTCCTGTTCAGTTGGTCTGCCAGTTGAAATACCGAAATATTTTCTCCGCCAAGGAAACGAATGCTTGTGTTTTTTCTGCTTTCTGAAAACTCCTTTTGTTTTTTTAACATAATAGATTTAATCCTGTTAATTTCCGTTGTACAGTCTTGATCCTTATGCTGTTCATAAGCATTGTGGAGGCATGTGTAATAGAAACCCATGGTGTTATTGAACGTTTGAATAGCGAGAGAATTTTTCCATCTAAAGAAGGATGCAATTTTCCCCTTGATGTATAAAGTCCACCAATCCGCCCATGACGTGTAATTTCTCTTTTGTCGCGTCCAGTAAGCCCATTTATGCCTTAGCTCGTTCAGATTTTCGTCAGTTAGTAGCTGATTATTCAATCTAAAAAACGTTCGATTTTTTCTTTGCATGCGACAAGGTAACGCAATACGCATACAGACTGCCTTGTGGTCGCTAAAACTGTTAACTTGCATGTTACAGTATCTTACGTTGGGTAAACAATTCGGCGTAGCGTAGATCCTATCGATTCTAGACATCGACCGCCCACGCACAAAAGTATAATCGTTTTGCGAGTTGAATTCTCTCCAGACATCTTTGAGATTAAGCCTTTCACACAGCCTCTTTAATGCCGGACTCACATTGGATGTTCCAGTAGCATCAATTGGGTTAACAATAGAATTGAAATCGCCTAGTAGTATCGTGTAGGTAGGGTGGTTTATCAGATATTCGGGAACATTTTGATTAAAGAAAACTTCACGTGTGGATCGGTTGTTCGATCCAGACGGGGCATAAATATTTAAAATTCGGACGCCGTTCTGCAGGTTGATACATAAAATCCGAGAATCCAGGCTTCGAAATTCACTAGTGATTTTAATTTCATTTCTTAGTGCAATTGCCGTACCTCGGCACGTTTCATTGATGTTGAATAATATCTGATAACCAGGAATGCAGAGGTTTTCATTAATGACCTCCTGCATACAAATTATATCGATGTCTAATGTGTATATGAAAGATTTCAGGGAATTGATTTTGTTACTGTTACTAATACCATTTAAATTGATAGTTGCGATAGTGTAAGAGAAACTTGGCGTATTATTTTGATCTTCCATGGTCGGGTTGTATTTTACTTGCCGTTTGATGAGAGTTTCTTGATGATCGTCGCAGCTTCTCTGTAGACTCGTCATCAGAGATCTCCATTGCGCCTCTCTCGGGTAGTCGGGTTAGTGAGTTTGATCGGCTGTTAGTTGGTGCGACCCGTGGGTGACCCGAAAGATCACTCACTTTTCCTGGTATCTCGAATTCCTTCGTTGGTTTGTGTTTGCTGCCCGTCGACTCAATTTTGTTTTTGACGCTTTCGGTGTTGGTTGAAATTTTCGGTGCTTTATCTCGGTTAGTGTTGTCTTCCATTGTAGATGCTGGTCGTTTGTGTGCTTCACCCCCACTCACCTTCCCAAGGCCAGCAGCCACCATAGAGTAGAGTGGAGATGTTTTGTTTTGTGTTTGTACTGTTGCTCTATTCGCCGCGCAGCTAGCTCCGAAATGGACTTCTAGGTTGCAGTGCCTGCATGTTTGGATTTGATGTGTATATGTGACGTGTGAGTTGTATCCTCTGATGTTTACGAAGGAAGGAATGGAATTCTTCATCCGTATACGAACTACTCGTACCCCACTTGGTGTCTGCGAGAAGAATTCTGAACGACACATTTCGTGTTTCACACCAATGACCTCACCGTATGCCGAGAAGTACTCATAGATCCAGTCGTCCGGCATTTTTGGGGGTAGATGATGTAACCTTACGTCCGTGCCCCCATCCTCAATGTACAGCCTAATACGGTGTATGGTACCATTGTTGTTCATCTCAAATTTGTCGTCGTACTGCTCAACAACCTCCTCTGCGCTTTCCTGTGTCCGCATCTCCACGAAGACCTTCCCTTCGATTTTGTCGATTTGAATGGCGGTAACATCTTGTGGGGTAAGTTTCAGTTTTGTCGCAACGAATGCAAAAATGGTTTCATCCCTCAGCTTTCGAATGCCATGTATGTCGATGTAGAATGTGTGGACTCTTAACGAATCCATATTTGTGGCTGGGGGCCTGGCTGTACAAGCTTTAAACCCCTTCCGAAAAAACTATTTTCCTCTATAATAATAATCGCTCTGTAGATACGTCTGCTCAAAACAATTGTTCAACGATAACTGTATAGTTAAGACACAGACCATTAGCAAGAATATGACGTCACACGCACAGAAGGGGAATACAAGAGATGAAAAAATCGCATTGCCATGCCTATTATCCATAACATTCTGATGCACTGACGTTTCGATAGAATGGGGGAAAAGCAGTTGACTAAAAACTTTTTTGTACGAGGGATGCACCGGTTGTAGATTTATGCTTGGGATTGTCTATAATAGAGGGTGTTAGTTTACATGCAAATTATGCCTGACGATATTTTTAAGAAGATTTTATTCAAAGAGTTATGTCTGTTTGTCTGTGGTTAAGATACATAACATCCCCCCTTTTCTATTGTCGATGTCTCAATTTACACTAGATTCTATTGTGGTAACAATAACTCCTATTGTCATTTTATCGTTGTAAACAATACTATTAATTGTACATACAATAGATTCTATTGTATGGTTACAATATAGTCAATTGTAAATCTATGAGATTTTTTTATTCGGGTTTGTTATCACGGACTGTGGACAATGGATCGTTTGCGAATGTTATCTCAAGGAAAGCTGGCACGGAGCTCGTTTCCTCCCGTGACCGAACGCAGGTCCTAACAGCCGCTAGATTTGATGCATACACTCAGCGAAATAAATTTTCGATATTCATAAGATTACATTATGATTATTTACTAGAAGGAATCAGTATGAATTTCATAAATTTATCTTATGAAATAAAATGATATTGAAAAAATAAAAACACAGAAACCTGGATTCGAACCTTGAACGTTGAGGTTGTGGGTCCAGTATATCAACATTTCAAGCAAAACAATGCATTAGGTCCTAAGTAACAATGAGAGATTCTCTTTGTCGACTTTCTCTTTGGTTAATAGCTTGTCTATTAAACGATTTGGTGATTTTTTCAACGTATTGAATCCATAATCACACTTTATACTACCGTACTGTATGTTGAAAATAGTTGAACATGTTTCTACATAGCCGTAGGAGCCCAAAGAGAAAGTCGACAAAGAGAGTCTCTCATTGTTACTTAGGACCTAATGCATTGTTTTGCTTGATTTGTAATCAGGAAAGATTAAAGACGTACAAGAACAACGTCGTGTGAAACAAAACCAACGTTGGAACAACAGACACCGAGTGGCAACAAATATTTGATGACAGTTATCAACTAGTTCAGAAAATTTCGCGTGGCGTGCGGGAGTACGTACTTAAATCAAAGTCTGATGTATGTACGTTGGATTGAAAACGATTTTTGGCGGAAGCCTAGGGCCATTAGATCGGACGGAGGACGTGAATATACTGGACATGACTTGCGGATTTTTTATAAGACAGAAGGTATCGAGTTTACACAGTTTACGGTTCCCTAGCCTCCCCAGGTAGGTTGCGGAACGGAAAATCCGTTCTCTCCAGGAGATACTGAACCGCATGCTTTTGGACGAGGCGGTGTTCAATTTACATTTAGAACAGAATGCCTTCCCGTTCCGTCGATCGCACGCCATACGCCATGTGGACTGAATCAAAACCTGGTTTCACTCTTTTTCAGGGTTTTTCGGCTGTAATGGATACGTCCATATCCCAGATAGCCGAAGGAAGAAGTTCGACCCAAAAGGCGAAGAAGCTCGTATTTGTTGGCTATTCTGATAACCATAAAGGTTTCAGGTTCCTCGATCGAGAGACGGGTCGGATTTGGATTAGCCGCGATGCACGTTTTATCGAGATGCGGAATGGATCGAAAAAGATGCATGATAAGAATCAAGAGCAACGGGATGTTCCAAGAAGCAAGAAGCAGTGGATAATGGATGCGAAGTGGTGATGAGTCGTGGTCAACGTGAACAGGAAGCTAACGAAGAATCAGTGTATGAATATGCCAACAACATAGATGAAAGTCCGGAGCAATTTGCGATAAGGGCGAACATGCAGAATGTAAACAATCGGGAAATGATTATTGTAATATGCAAGTAGAATTTCAAACAGTAATTTACAAATTAACGAATAAATTCAAATACAATCTAGCATACAGACAGAGAACAAAGGATGTTTGATTACGCCATTTTCAATGTTGGCCCCACAAGCACTGGAAATAAAAGTATCGCCCTATACCAGGTAGCTGACGTGCCGCCATGTTTTCGAAGCCAACATTGGATCCGTCTTCGTATGATTTGTTTACAAATTTTAGCTGAATTCAACAGCTGTCAGTGGGGCCCATGATTCTGGGCCCGCCGCGATGTTAGCTCTTTTCAAGACAAAGGCAATAAGATAGGGGTGCCAGCTACCTGCCCTATACTATGCGCCGTTGTTTTGATTTTGATTCTGGTTTCGCCTTTCACTTTTCGCCGTTGTTTTGATGATTTTACTATTATCGCCTTTTACTTTTCGCCGTTGTTTTGATTTTTTGTCAGTATCGCCTTTTACTTTGCGCCATGTTTGTTTTGATTTAAATTACGCCTTTCAATTTGTCAACAATCAATATGGCGTAAATTGTAGAGTGAATTGTTTTGATTAAGAAATAACTCTACGCCCTTTGCAAAAACAATTTTTAATAATTCAAATTGAAGCACAATCAGGACTAAAAGGTAGAAACTCATGATTTAGATGTAATAATTATCCATTGCATTGAAAAAACATTTTGTTTATATTTTGCATGTAAGCCCTAATCGCAAATTGCTCCGGAAGTGATTTTCTGAGTTTCGAAGATGACAATGAAAAAGAAGACGATCTAAACAATGAACAACAATGTTTGAGAACATTCGATCGACATTTTGACGATTATGTGGTGGGACTTGCGTGTCATGATGAAGAGCCCATGAGAGCCCATGAACTGAACGGGACATGAGAAATCGTAAGTTTGCCGATCGGGAAGAAAGTGCTATATGAACTCAAACGTGACGCAACGGGCAAAGTGGTTAAGCATAAGGCTCGAATTGTTGCGCAAGGCTACACACAGCGGTTCGGTGTGGATTTCACCGACTTCTTTGCTCCGGTGACGCGAAAAGCGACACTGCGCGCGTTGCTTGCTATCGCTTGGATGGAAAAGTTAAGGCCCAAACGTAATGTGGATGGAAACGGAACGGAAGCGGCAAGTTTGACAGTTATCGCGAATGACGTTGATATGCCCAATTGGAATCATCTTGGATCTAGTTAGTTTTCTATCCGGCAAACAGGTACAGTCAGGGTTCTTCCACTGTCATTTCCGTTCCGCTTCTGTTATTACTGCGTTCGAGCCTTAAATTTTGAAACAGTATGACACCAACACCGCTTATTTGAACGGTACTGTTGGCGAAGAACTTTATATGCGCCAGCCACCGGGTTTTGTGGCAAGTGGACAGGAGGAGCTTGTGTGCAGGCTGCACAAGAGCATCTACGGTCTTCGTCAATCAGCAAGTTGCTGGAACAAGGCTTTGGATGGTGTAGTTCGTGATATCCGGTTCCAGCAGTGTAGTTCAGACGCCTACATGTATGTACAGCGAAGTGGAGCTACCACAGTGTATATATTGGTTTACGTAGACGCTTTGATCCTTGGTTGCACGAATCAGGATGAGATTAACCGAGTGTACAGTGATCTCCAAAGTAAATTTGACATTACTGACCTTGGTCCAGTTCAATTTTTCTTGGGATTTGAGATGGAACGGGAAGACGGTTTCTATTCGTTGCACCTCAATTCGTATATCGAACAGTTAGTTTCCAAATTCGGGATGAAATGATTCGCCAATGAATCTCGGGTACATCACGGTGAGCAGTGACAGTAGGTTTTTCCCTGATAAGACACGTTACCTCAGTTTGGTGGGTGCAGTGTCCATCAGTGTCGGACTGTCGGGTAGATAAGTGAGTGAACCTAACCAAAGTGACTGGGCAGTTGCTAAGTGGGTTCTCCAGTATTTGAAAACTTCTGGTATTGTATCTTTCTTCGGTGGAGGCCCAATAAGTTAGACTAGTAAGGAACAGGAGTCTGTTGACCGTAGCATTCCAGGCGGCCATATGAATAAGACGATTGCTGAAGGACTTGGGAGAACCCCAGAATGAAGCGACAACTTGGGCTGTTGCCTTAAACGAGGGTGTGATGGTAATTCACGAGAAGTGAGGAAGAAAAATAGCCACTGTTTCGCCCCTCGTATTATTTACTGTAGAGAAGAAAAATAACACTACCTTGTTTCTCACATACCTTGATCTACTCTTGTTGACATAAACTTTATAACCTGAACGAAAATATTATGGTTTCATTTGAAAACCGAATTTATCGACTAGCGACAATCGATTTTACTCTCATTCTGTACGTTATACCTAATGTCGGAAGTAGTGCGCTCTATGGCGCATCAGATGCGCCGTACAGCGCACTACTTCCGACATTAGGTTTCACGTACAGAACGAGAGTAAAATCGATTGTCGCTAGTCGTTAAATTCGATTTTCAACTGAAACCATAATATAATAAAAGTTGTTCCTTTTCTCGTGAAGCGTGCGTCTCTTCCTAAAATTGATCCGTTGTCGTGTTTATTCGTCGCAATCTGCCTACACTAAAATCATGTTGTAACGTTTGAATTACAGGGCATTTTTCGCTGCCTACTGCTTTACAAGTTGGTATAAAGGTAACATGTTAAGAAGGGCATCTAAAGCAGCATATGGTGTACTTTTCATTCCCAGTTATTGATACACAGACAAGCCTTGCTAACAGTTCACCTTGCTTCACTTGGCCGGTTACCACATTAAGTTTAGGCTACCATATAAGCGCAGCATATTGCAGAATAAATCCAATGGACAGTTTATGGTCGTAGTCCTCCTGTTTTACCCATTGCTTTACTACACACCAATAGGGCATTTCTACTCTTGTCTAGAAGAGAGTTCCAATTCATTTTTGTATGCAAAGTAACACCAAGGTGTTTAACTTCTTCCACAAACTGAACTTGAACTCCATTGAGAGTAGGCTGTTTTAAATTTAGCTTTATCCTTTTGGTGAAAGGTCCTAAAACAGCTTTAAAAGTGTTTACATTTGAGCCCTCTATTCTACATCATTTTGCAGTTATATTGAGCGCAGATTGTAACCGACTAGATATCGTGTCATCAAACTTCCCACGAACTATTATAGGTATAATCGTCAGCAAAGCCCATCACCTCGTACCATAGATCTGCTAGTCTTTTAAGGAGTTCGTTTACTACTAAGGACCACAATAAGGGCGATAGAACTCCTCCTTGGGGACAGCCCTTAATCGATTTAATAGTTAGTTGCGCACCTCTAAGGTCAGCAGACATTTGTCGGTCTTTTAGCATCGCCAGTATTCAGTCGATAATACAGTTATCCGGGCCTCTTGTTTCCATTGCGGAGCGCATTGCGCTATAGGAAGCATTTTCCAATGCTCCTTCAATATCAAGAAAAGCTACCAAAGCTATTTCTTTGGCTTGAAGCGATTTCTCTATTTTATTAACTAGCGATTGTATCTCTTTTTCACGCTTTTGGAATAAAAACAAGCTTTTGGTATATAACTCAGAGTAACACTAGCCCTGAATAATTCAGTCACCAAGGGGGTAAGCAAATCTTTTCCCTGCTGGAGATACGCTCATGCTCCAGAGCAGTTGTTGTACGAACTTCCTACCCGAAAAAAAAACATTAGACTGTATCAACAAATCTTCACCTCATAATTGTAAAACCGACAGCGTTTTCCGTTCCGACTGCGCTATAAATTCCCAAACGGTCAAACTAAATCTAAACTCGCTGTTGCTCCTTTTCAGCAACGTCTGCAACTCCAAACCGCAGTGCCTAGAACTGAGCCACCTGATCAAGGAGCGCGTCCCAGGTGCCCAAGTTGCGTGCAAAATTGGCCGTAGAGGTTCGTTCGAAGTGCAGATCAACGAGAACCTCGTCCACTCAAAGCTGAACTCACTGGCGTTCCCGGACTACGAGGAAGTCGTTAGCAATGTAATAGCCGCCAAAGAAGGCCGCCCAGTCGCCAAGGTTAAGGAACAACCCATCACGGATTGTGTTCTTCAATAGGATTTCGGATCAAACCAATAGTAAGTGTCCTTCAAACTCCATTAAAACGAAAATGTTATTCGACTAGTCCCTGAACCGTACTGTTGCAGTACAGCCACCTTTCATCCGAACCATCCCTGAGCGAATCCAAATGGGAAAGATAGATTCCAAAGCGCATTTTTCCCTTCAACTCCCGTGCAATCGTTCGCAATGGTTCCGTCGTTTTGATTCCGCTTCCCTGATCGATGCAAATCATCTGACAGCGCGAGCATGGCCCATCGACTCCGAATTCCATGACACCTATCGTGACCCGCTTCCAGTTGCATTCCTCCATGGCATTGGACGTTTCGACTATCAAGTTTCCCCTGAAACGATCGACCAACGATTCCAATGCTGGTTCCTCGTGCAGTTCATCCCAGTCGGGAACCATTTCAGCCAACCATCGAACCGAAGTTTGATTAATCAACAGAAACTGTGCCTGATTGGAGAGGGAAATTTCTTTTTCCGATTTCTGGAAAGTTCGCACTTCCTCGTCCGCTTGCTTTAGCAACCGTAGACCGGACGTCTGCAGAGCTACGCTGATCCATTCGGCAACTTCGTCCCCGCAGTCAATCGCCTGGATGTTATCTTGGCATACTTTGGTCTGACAGAGTCGCACCTGTTGCGTATCCTTTGCATCCGACAGGGAGGACAAATCCAGCACAAATTCATCCATCGAGGGGTGCGTAAGAATCATCTCGTTGGACTTCAGGTCAATCCTCGGTCGAATAAGGCACATTTCGGTTAGTTTCTTCTGCGTCACGGCAACTCCGTTTTCATCTACGATAACAAATTCTCGATCGTGTTTGAGTCCTTTATGGCTCAAGGGCCACCTGGTCGTTAGTTTGAAAGCTCCACAGGATTTGATCGGGAAAAGGCAGATCATCTTAAGCCGAGGTTGATCGTGGGTCTTGTAATTTGAAACGACCTGCGCTCGTGTTAATCCGTTGGCTATTGACTTTCTGACGTAGCATTTCTCGATCATTTCGATCAAGCGATCGATATCCTCCCTCCGGGTCATGTAGCCGAACGATACTCTGACGGAACCGGTGGGCTGACCGTCGATGAGATCATTTGCATCGCCGCAAACGTGTCCAGCATTGAACTGCTGCACGATGTCATCGTCCGTTAGCTCGAGCAATCTTTGGCATGCTCCTGGATTGCAGAAACAGCCCGTCCTGAGCACAATATTATGGATACTGGCCATGTAGGAAACTTCGGCGAATCCTACGAAGGTTCCATCGTCATGAAGAATGTTGAAGTTGACAATTCCTCCCTGCAATCGACTGTCGGTAAATTCTGAATCGTGATAGAGTCTGACAACTTCGCTTCCATTGAAGTGACGGAGAACCTTCAATCGCTGAAAGCAGTACCTTCCAAGAAGGAAAGTTTGATGAGATATCCGCTCAATTGGCCGTAGCTCTGCGGTTGATGGAACTAGTCGTTCGAGGGTTTCAAACCCTTGCAGCAAGGCTATGATCGAGGTAAAGGCAATCGTCCCATCTTCGAAACGCTCCGCGAGAGAATCTCGTTTTACGTGGAAGTTTCGTCCGGACATGGCTATTTTGACCGTTCCGCCACCGTAGTACTTTTTGTTGAGAAGATTTGCAGCGCTACGGTGGACCAGCAAGGCTCCCAATCCGGTTGGGTATCTGAAATAATAGATAAGCATGTCAACTGCTTATTGTACTAAGTCACTCGAACTCACCCAAAAATCTTGTAGAACGAAAGGCACACGAATTCCGGTTGGTACTTGGATAGGTCTAGAAAGCTGGTGGACACAAAACTGGCCGCATCCAAACAAACCCGGAACCGCTCCTTCCCATAACCTTCTATGCCATCGGTTTGTATCTTCCGAACCAGGTCCAGTGGATACTTAGCGCCATTGAAATTACATTGAGCTGGAAAGACCAGCAATGAGGAATGCTCATTGCTCGATCTACCAGTGAACTCGGACTGTGATAGTAGCTGCTTCCGTTCGATTGGATAGATGCGCTCGGTTCCAACGATTCCCCGCATTCCCAGCACCGACGTGTGGCTGTCCCTCAGATAGACAAAGGCTCCCTCGGGATCGAAGTCGTAGCACTCGGCCACCAGTTTCAAACTGGCCGTGGTACCGGAGGTAAAAATTAAACTATACTCCGATGACCGGGTATTGAAGTGACGCAGCACCCGGTAACGGACCTGGTCCAGCAGGTCTTCCGTCGTTCGACTTGTGTGTGGATTGCAGTACAGGTTCTGTGCGAGGTTTTCGCAAGCAGCTTGGATTTGTGACTCCGCGTACAGGGTCGTTCCGGCATGATCGAGGTAGCATTTTTCTGTGTGGATTTCAGTACTTGTAATATCATTGTTTTCCAACTTTCTAAGTATGAATTTGTCCTACCTTTCACTCTAGTGAATTCCTTCTCAATAGCGACGGCTTCTTCTGTTGTATATTGACTTTGGAAATCCATTGCTGATTGATTGGAGTTATTGTGTTTAAAGACCTTGAATTTATGCTTTAAGTTGAAGGGAAATTCAGAAACACTAAAGTCCATCTGCTGCACGCGATGCCGAACCAATACCTCTGTTCAAGTTTGCTGATAAGTGGCGACTGAAGAAAACACTGTGATTGATAACAAACTGCGGAAGGGTGTAGCGACAAACAATAATTACGGGTATCTCTCTGTCGTCGTCAAAAATGAAAACTCATCACAAATTAGCGGGGCACTTGCGGACAAAACAAGCTGGTTGCTATCTACTACTACTGACTGCTGCTACGAAGAAACCGTTGTTCAAGAACGCATAGCACGGCACATCACATAGCACATGCATGTGTCTAATTTGTAAATATTTACCTTCATATCAGCGGTCTGCCCCATCAGCTGAGAAGAGAGAAACTGAAGGAAAAATGAGCGAAATGAGAGAAGACCGTTTGCATGCTCGATGTCCAATGTAGTACACAGTCGCAGAAAACAACTTAATAAAGATTCAATTTAACTCAGCTTGTTGAGCAACTTCACCGAAGAGTCCGTTTATTCGTGATGTGATGTGATGTGATAAAGAGAATTGATACGTTGCGGATGCGTTTGCGCTGATTTGACAGTTTCCCATAGCTTTTCTGTCAAATTTACGTCAACGCAACCGCAACGTATCAATTGTAGGTGACTCTTAAGAACCCACCATCAGTGCATGGATTACCTATGGTTGCAGGACAATTCTCAGCATGTTGTTCTGAGAAAATAGCCTACGTGATGGCTTGTTGTAGCGGGGTCAGTCGATCTCAGCTCGGATCTCAGTGAGGTCTTCACATGATAAGGGACAGGAAACTCCACGAACCCTTGTCCAGTCAACAAATCTTTCGATTACCTAGGGTACCCTAGCTGGACCAACATTCTTACTAAACAAGTTCCGCGACTCTGTTTGGAGCTTCAGCTGATCGTACGTCTTTCACGATTGTTCCAGAATACGTTCTAAACTTCCATCACGCTGATTGCTCGGCTGACACTTTTCTTGTCCGCCTTCCTGTCAGTGCAACTAAAATAGTTTTCACCATCAAATCTCTGCGATACTCGACCTTATTATCAATGCAAGTCTCAACCCGATACGAGCTACAAATAAAAACATACACACCGACGTTCAACACACATCAAGCCGACCCCATCTTGATACCCGATCCAGGTTGGAACTAAATTAAAAACGGATTCGACATTTAACAGAACTTTCGAAGACGTGGTTTGTTTACGTTGTTTACGAGACTTTCCGGTAGAGTGACTGAACTGTCTTGTTTCACGCGAACACTGACATCTGATTATAAGATTTCTCCATAGGAGTGAAGAGCTAATAAGTTAACGTGAAATTCACCACAGAAGAGAAACATCAGATTGAGGAAGAGAGGGTCAATTGGGTGTTCACCTCAAGGCGCATATGGGGTGAAGTTGTCATTTAACAGTTTTTGTAATTGTTCTTCAATATTTACAGGCTTAACAAACATAGGGTCCATAGAAAAGTATACTGTACAGATTGAAAGGTATCTGATAAGCCAATAAAAAAAACCCACAAGAATGGATTGTTAACTTTTGGTAGGAGATTCTCTCCCTTATATTAGCGGGTTTCACGTTAGTGGCTCTGCTTACGAGCCCACCCAAACGTTCGCATTTCATACAGGAGCTTGATGATCACAAACAACAATAGCATCCTGATCAAATCGTTTTTCAGATAAATCCACTGCTGTGGTAAGTTACCTTGCAATAATAGATGGTAGTATTTCACCATCATCATCAAGTTATTCCGACACGAATGCACACGAATGTGTAAAGTGTCGTAAATAAACAAACAAACAAACATTATCATGTAGGTGGGGTGCCAATTACTCGTGGTTGGCTAGGTTAATGGGTCACTATCGCAGTTTTCTTCTTGCAAATAACATTTGCTGGATTTTTTTTATGTTTACGAAATCAGATAAGTCTGGTTGAAAAAGTACACGGGAAATAATCCAAATATATTTATTGGCAAAAATCCATTGAAAATTCCATATATAGTACTGATGTGTTCACATATAAACAGAACCCTCTCAGAAACACAAATTAAGTTTATAGAGATTGCTGACAGCTTGCCTACCACCACAAACATAGCCGACGGTCGGGTTGTGATCAAAACTAAAAAAGCAAAACAAAAACAAAATCAATCAAAACTGAAGTCTCTATCACAACAATGCTAATAACAAAGACTAACCGAGTAAACAAAAGCCGAAGTAGCTTTTGTGATCATTCTAAAAAGTGACAGGCCGACCACCAAAAATATGGCATCCTGGAATTTTGCACTTTTTCCTCTGGGTGCAGCAACCTCGCGTGGCCACACATAGTGTTTATGTGTATACATAGAAAGTATGTGTGGTTACAAATCGATATCATTTGTTGATTATATTGCATAAATTCATGGACACATATGCACCGCATCGCACAGTGATTCCAAGGCGGGAAAAAGTCGAAAAATCGACTTTCTCATTTTACAATAAATATATTTTTATAATTTTGTACACTATTTGAAGTTTTTCTTTCCAAAATTTTATGAAGATTGGATGAGAATTGTGCTCTCTACAATTTTTCAAAGTATGGGACCTACGTGGTCGTGATTTTTTGCTCCCATATAAAATGTATGGAGAATCGGAAAAAAAACTTCAACTAAATATTCAAATGTGAGCACACACGCGCACATACACCAAAATAGGCTTATTTTGAAGATTTTTTTGCCAGCTTTTCGAAAATTTGGGTTTCATCTTGCGCAAACTTGCGCAAGCATGGTTCCGAGAGGGCAGTGTCTGGGAATGTATGAGAAACACGTAAAATTTGTGAAAACATAAATCAATAGATCCAATATACCACGATTTTGCCCTTCTTACAAAGAAGTGTATATAAATATATATACATATGCATATAAATATAAGTATATATCTAGGGAAATCGGCATTTAAGCCAAGGCCTAGTGGGCTTAGAGTTAGTGGATGTGTAGTGTATGTATGTAACGAATTTTCTAATTCAGTTTCTCAAGCAACTACTGAACCGATTTGAATGAAACAATATATGAAAGGTACTGTGATCTCATACGTCGTTTTGTAAATACATTGGAATTGGTTTATTGGTTCCGGAGATACCCCCGGGGAAGTGGTAAATTTCGGACTTAGATCAAAACCCATTATGTGACACTACAAATTAAATGAGAATTCAGAGGTAAGTTCAATGGCAATGATATTTCGAGTCCAAACCCACATTGGTCACATCCGGGTTGATGTTCCGGCGACTCCCGGGAATGTGGCCAGATTCAAATTTCGGGGAAAACTCATCATGCGACACGTCAAATAATATGAGAACTCAAAAATAAGTACAATGGTGATGATATCAAGATTCCAGGACCACAATGACCATATCCGGGTTCGTATTCCTAGTACTACCAGGGAAGTGAAAAAAGGGTCAGATCTCATCATATGTGGATCAATTGAGGTTTGTGTGTTCAAATAAATGTACATGTTATTCACATGTAACGAATTCACTTCTTCCTTTCTTCCTTAGCGTTTCAAGCTTATTGTTTTCGCTTGTTGTTTCGAACTTTGCTTGTTGTTACTAATCGTCAAACCCCATCTCCCCTAGAGCATAAATTGTACATGACCCTTCTAAGTTCAGTAACACGCTTTTTGATAGTCTCGTGGGATTGTGGCTCATCTCTGGATCCCGATTCATGGTTCGAATCCCGATTGCAACTTTTTTTTTCTGTGAAGAAAATTTTCATACGATCATTTTTTCCATTAGAGAATCGTATGAAATATGCAATAGTATCTTCTGGCAAATTTCCATACGATATTTCTATGATTTCCTCTCCTTTTTTTTGGCAGTGTATACCCTTCTTTTTTGATAATAGTAAAAAGGATGAAAACGAATAAATCATTACAATCAATGACAGGATCAATGACTTAACGTACATCGTCTGATTTTTCTTATTTGAAATATACATGAAAATTTTAGTCCCCATTAAAATACTAAGAACTGGATCTTTTCATCATTGATAATAAAATAAGATTTCATTTTTCTATGCACATACTTTTTCTGTAAACTCATTTTATTTATGCAGAAAAAACTGAAAATCGGACCAATTCTTAAAAACTATTAATTTGTCTAAAATCTGGTTTTGGACTACCCTATCTCAAAATGGATCACCCTAAGGCCAAAAAAAAAATTAAAGTCATATACTTTTCGAAAATGAACTAACTTACCAAATGTTGTTAAATTCTAAGACCCACTACTATTTATTTTTGGTATAAAATTGCTGAATTATCAAGTTTTACGAATATTCCGGAACTTCCGGAAGACCATGCAGAGGCCACTTACAGAACCATATATTGTTCTCCACGTCGTTTTACTTACATTTTATGTTCAAATGGTTTTGAAAAAAATCACATTGCTTTAGGTCGAGACAAATTAATTTATCATTTTTTCGGATGTTCCGGACATTCCAGGGTACAATAAAGTGGCCATATCACGGTAGTGTAGCCTAAGACGACAATTTAAATAGCATTTTTGAAAGCAGTGACCCAAAATTACGTGAAAACACATAGTTTAACTATGGAAAATCCATTTTTAGACTTTTTCCGCCTTTTGTATGGGATGGAATCACTGTGCATCGCCCCAGAACGTACAATCAACTAAAGCATCAGTCAGTCCTCTCACCACTTATGTGGTCCTTAGTTGTAGACGATCTTCTAAGAAGCTTAGAGGAAAAAGGTTTCGAGGTTGTTGGTTTTGCAGACGATATAGTCATTAGAGTTGGGGGAAAATATTACAACATCATTTAAGAAAAAAAAAATGCAATGGGCCCTAAAATTTACCCAGTCTTGGTGTATCAAGGAGGGCCTTAGCATTAATCCATCAAAAATAGTAATTGTACCTTTCACTAGGAAAAGAAAGTTTAGTCTAAAACCGTTTCAGCTAGGAGGATTAAAGATTCATCTTAGTGAACAGGTTAAATACTTAGGAGTGATACTGGATGCCAAACAGAACTGGAATGCCCAAGTAACAATTTTGGTTTTATGAGGGTTCTGAAGACCATGATTTAGCCTTTTAGTGTGCTTTAAAACCACGATAAAACTTGAATTGTTACTTGGGTGCTCATCTTGAGAGTGTGGTCAGTAAGGCAACCAGTGCTTTCTGGATATGCTCAAAAACATTTGGCAGAAAATTGGGTCTAAGACCAAAAATGATAATGTGGATTTATACTTCCATAGTACGTCCAAAAGTAACGTATGCTTCTCTTGTGTGGTGGCCAAAAACAAAAGAGGCTACTGTACAGAAAAAGCTTACAAAACTTCAACGGCTAGTATCCATTGCTGTTGTAGCATAATATCATCTCCTATAAATCATTATGCAACATAACATCATTTTCTACAATTCATATCATATAACAGGCAATTCCAAGAAAGTCAGTTTTGTGCCGACCCACCAAGTTGACACAAAACATGTAGTCATAAACAACGAGTGGCCTTCCGCGCTTATTGTTCCCAAATTCCAAGTTATTATTATCGTTACCTTTTTTTTCCGTATGGCCTAGAACAAAAGAACCAAACATTGCCTAGATCTTTTCGTTTACTTTACTTTTTCTGTTTACTTTAGTCACCTTCGTTTGCATTCTTTTATGTACTTCACCACACCATTCTTTAGATCAATATTTTGAACCACCAATACATATGCCAAAGTTCCATGATGGGTTGGTTATGTTTGTAGACCACTTAAGCCACCTCCCATCAGTTTAATCATAGTTGTAGAGTTTAAGTGACCTAGTATTAAGATTGAAATATAAAAGGCTGTTACTTTCGTAACGAACGTGAACGGGATCCGGGTTTTTAACTCGTTTATTCAACCAGAACGGTTAAAAATTTCCTACAATAGTGATACAAAGGAGTGTTTATAGTAATACAATCTAGTAATAATTTAATTGGAAACCTACGTTTCGTGAGTTCAGGTAATTTAACTATCTCGTAACCCGGACTCGGCGGAGAATCTGCTATTCGGTAGAGTAACTAGTTATCTAATTTGGCAGGATAGTATTAAATTTAGATTATTAGGTTAAGGTTCACATTGTTAGGTTTACATTATAAGTATAAACGGTTCATTTACCTTAGTTTTCTTGGTAATTCTTAGCAGATTTTAACACTCTGACGGGTAACCTTCAATTTGATTCAGGACCTCGGTGTGTATTTTAACTTTGACTTAAGTAATATTAAAGTGAATATAATTTAGAGAATGTAGTAAGCTCGGAAATATTTAGCACGCTATACGACCTCAAATCTACGCAATTGGCTAGACAATAGTATCGTTCAATTCTGCTGACTATTGTTCCTAAATCTAAAGCTGATCAAGGCTATCAACAATTAGGTGCGAGTTGAAGGTTTACGGTTGTGTGTAGGTGCGGCGTTGCATGGAGTGCGTTCGCCACAATCCCCCGGTGATCGGACTCTGGTCCGGGTCACTCGAATTTGCACCTACATCCAATACGGCTAAGTTGATCGCAGATCTTTGGAAGATCCCTCCAGATGTCTGCACTGTTGCTTGACGAGTTTGCCCGTCCTTTGAGAGTACTGTAGCCAGTACTCTTCCTTTTGGCCAGCAATTCCTTGGTAGCTTGGAGTCCACAACAACAACTATATCACCGACCGAAATAGGCTTCACGGGAGCAAACCACTTCGTCCGACGAGTGATGTTCGGGAGATACTCGTTGATCCAGCGTTTCCAGAAAAGGTTGGCGAGAACTTGGGAAGTCTTGTAGGACTGTTTCAAAACAGTTGCGCTATCATCAAATGGCAAAAGAGGCTTCAAGCCACTGGACGATCCAACTAAAAAATGATTTGGCGTTAGTGCCGGAGATGATTCATCCTCTACTGGTACATGTGTCAACGGCCTGCTGTTCACTATGTTTTCGATTTCGATCATACTGTTTCTAAGCACTTCGTCTCTCGGCAGGCGGGATGGATGAATCTCACTAAGGGCTCTTTTCACCGATTGTATCAGCCTCTCCCAAGAGCCACCCATATGAGGTGTGGCTGGGGGATTAAATACCCAAGATGTTGATGACGTGGTTAACTCTTTCATGAGAGTGTCTTGATCGACAGCTACCAACACTTTCTTCAACTCCTTCTCCACAGCAATGAAGTTTGTGCCCCGATCACTAATAATTTGGACCGGAACACCCCGACGCGCAAAACAGTTGCGCAATGCCATAATGCACGAATCAGTGTTAAGGGTGTGGGCCAACTCAATGTGTATGGCGCGCACGGTTAGGCACATCACGAGCACTCCCCAGCGTTTTTCTACACGTCGCCCGACGGCTACTTGGAAAGGCCCGAAATAGTCCACTCCCACATAGGAGAAGGGGCGTACGTAAGCTGCTAGTCTCGCTATGGGGAGATCACCCATTGCCGGCGTTTTTGGTTGCGCCCGTCGCACCTTGCAGTGCTGGCAGTTCGCGCGTACTTTTTGCATTCTGCTCGTAATTTAGGAACATAAAATTTCTTACGTGCTTCGTTAACGAACGTTTCGTGGCACTGGTGATGGTACCTTTTATGAATGTTTTGAAGAATCAGCTTTGTAAGTGAGTGTCCACGGGGTAGTACAATCGGGTATTTCGTGTAGCTACCAACGTAGTCACATGCATCAATGCGACCATGTATACGTAATACACCATCACCGTCAATCGTTGGGCTGAGCTTGTAGAGGCGATTACCTTTCGGCAAAATTGGCTTATCTGACTTTAATATGGCTAGCTCGTCAGCATAAACCTCTTCCTGGGCACGCTTGTAGTGGAACAGTTCTGCATGTAAGAGTTCTGCGCATGTTAGTGGGCCTACCGAACGAGGTTCGCCCGCTTTTCTTCGCCTAATGTTTGTCGGAAATCGCATTACCAGAGCAGTAACACGGTGCAAACGACGCCAGTTAGAAAACAGTTCAGGATGTAATCGATGACGAAGTAAATCGGCTGAATGTTGTAGTACACACGGTCGCAATTCAAGGTCAGTTGTCTTTCGAGAGAGTGGCTCGGCGGGCCAATCTACTTTTGGTCTCCAGATAAATGACGGTCCTCTTCTCCATCGGCTGTTTGCGTCAAATTTCAGCTGCCTCTGATATTTTGTACCCTCATCCGCTACATTTTCCTTTGTTGGCACGTACCTCCACTCGGTAATATCGGTGAACTCTAGGATTTCGCTTATTCGAAATGCAACATACGGTGAGTATGATCGATGGTCTGAGCGCAACCAGCACAATACATCTACTGCATCAGTCCAAAAATAACGACACTTAATTTCGACTGAATGTCCCTCTTGGATCTTCTTAGATAGGCGGGTACCGACTACAGCAGCTTGGAGCTCCAAGCGTGGGATTGAAACAAATCTAAGGGAGCAACCCTTGTTTTGGCACCCACTAGAACACACTCAATATGGCCACCTTGTTCGAGTCGTAGGTAAGATACAGCACAATAACCGACCTCACTTGCGTCTACGAACGTATGAAGCTCGATATTTAAATGTTCGTAGGTGGCATGTGAGATGTAGCAACGGGAAATTCGTACGGAACCAGCTTGAGGAAGATAACTCAACCACGATTTCCACTTTAGCACATGCCGATGCTCAATCGGTTCATCCCAGGTGACTTTCGATCGCCAAATTTCCTGCAGCAGGAGTTTCAACGGCATGAGAAAGTTAGCTATCAGACCGAGTGGATCGTAAACGGACATGAGCATACTGAGTATTTCTCGCTTAGTAGGGTGTTTAGAACCGGATAGCAAATCTGTGTGCCGTTCCTTCGAAAGCTTGAACTGGAACTGATCGGACTCCACGTTCCACCACATCCCTAGTACCTTTTCAAGGGCGACTTCTTTGTCGAGATCTAAGCTTCGGTCAGCGGAGTTCTTAGTGTTGAGCGCCTTCATAACTTTTGGGGAGTTTGAGATCCAGCCTCTCATTTCAAACCCGCCCTGTTGATGTATAAAATGGACATCTTTTGCTAGCTGCACTGCTTCTGCTTCAGTGTTGACGCTAACTAGCATATCGTCCACATAGTGATTTTTCGAATCGCTACGGCAGCTGCTGGTAGTTGTTGAGCAAAACGTTCCGCATTTTCGTTGATCACAAAATGAGCTGTACTCGGTGAGCATGTGGCCCCGAAAGTCATTACCGTCATTATGTACTCATCTGGTTCACTCGCGTCCATGTTGTTTTGGAATAAGAATCGCTGGCTCTGCTGATCATCTTCGTTCATCTTGACTTGATGAAACATCTCTGCTATGTCTCCGCATATGGCTATTTTACGTTCTCGGAACTTGTAGAGTATGAACAGTAATGGCTCCAACTGATCCGGACCCTTCAAAAGGACCGAATTAAGCGACGTTCCTGCTACGGTTGCGGCGGCGTCCCATACAATTCGGACTTTAGCTGGTTTGTTCGGATTGAAGACCGGAAAAATAGGTAAGTACCATACGCGGTTACCAGGTTGATGTATCTCTTCAAACGTTAACTTGCGTATGTATCCCTTCCGGACATAGTCGAGCATCTTCTCTCTCAGAGTTTCACCTAGAGCTGGTTCACGTTTCATTCTTCTCAGTAGGCAATGATGGCGTCTCAGTGCCATGGCTTTGTTGTTAGGTAGTCGAATATCGTCGTACTTCCACAAGAGGCTTGTAGTGTATCGACCATTTTCTAGGTGCGTGTTAGAACGGAGAGTCGTGAGTGCACGCTCGTCTTCAGACGATAGTAGTTTCTTACTAGGCGCTGTAATGCCCAAGCTATCAAGAGCAAAATAGTTTTCTACTGCGGTGCGAAGGTCATGGTCTGTTTCATGCGAATAGGAACAAATGTGGAAACTATGAGGAACGGTTGAGGGTGTTGGGTGATCATCCAAACAGGTTCCGAAAATTGTCCACCCCAGACGAGTTTTCGTAGCAGTGGGTTCATTTTCTTTCCCTTCTCGGCTATCGAGCGCATGGCCTAGGCGGACGTTATTCATACCTATGAGCAAACGGGGGCGTACGTTATTGTAGGATGCCACGGGCAACCCTCTTAAATAACTGAACCTTCTACATAGTTTGGATACAGAGAGCGACTGAGCAGGCAGTTTCAAATCTTTTACGGTAAACACATCTGATAATGGGAACCTGTTACTTTCCTTCTCTGTACCGGAGATTTGTAGTGAAACCCGTTCGGCAGAATCTTCATAGCGGCAGTGATCAGCAGTCCAACGGATACACAAAGGGTGTTTATCTCCACGAAGATTTAGTTCAGCAGCCAGATCCTCTTCAAGCAAGGTTATGTGGGACCCGCAATCAACAAATGCGTAGGTGTGTAGTATGTTTCCATTATGGTGGAGTGCTACTGGTATATACTGAAATAAAATCGATTTTTCATTCCACCTATGCGTGTTACAATTCTGCTGAGTAAAGGTGCCATTAGTTGAGTAATTCTCGCCTTGCTCTGAATGCGACGGATGCCTCCCTGCGCCTGTGAATGTGTCACTTCGTCCATTGTGAAGTAGACGATGATGTTTAAAGACGCACCCGTTCCTTCCGCAGATGTCATTTGACCTACAGGGCCCTTTATATGTCCCCAAGCAGGTGCGGCACAATTTGTGTTCACGTAAGGCAGCCCATCGGTCCGAATGATTCAGGTTCAAAAATTCATGGCAGTCTTCGATTGCTTTGCATGCTCTGTGACAGATCACACAGTTACTTTTCCGTGGCTCGTGTTCGGAATGAACACTTAGAAATCCGTCTTCTCTGTGACCATAACGACGGGGTTTCTCGTCAGCGGAAAGTAATGTAGGCGACATTGTTACTGTACTCGCTGCTTCTGCTACAGTGTATAACCAGTCACTGAACTCTAGCAGCGAAACTCGAGGCAGCTGTACTCGGTGTGTCGCCCAGTTCAGTTTCACCATTGTTGGTAAACGATTCACTAGGCCTTGGAGAAGAGTGATATTATGTAGGTGCTCTTCTAAGCTACATGCCTTCACCGTGGCCACCATGTTTCGTACGGCGAGAGCGAAGTCTACCAGCGTGCCAAGCTTATCAGCTTTGGGTGCCGGAATTTTGTTTATCTTCTCTATTAGGCTGTGAACTATAATCTCGGGACGTCCGAAGAGCATTCTAAGGGTAGAGAGCGCGTGTCCCAAGTTTGCCGGGTGCAACAGCTGGCATTTGACTGCTTCCAGTGCTTTACCGCGGAGGCATCGTTGTAAACGAATCATATTTTCCTCTTGTGTAAATCCGCATAGCCTGGTTGTGTTTTCGAAAGTGGCGATGAATAGTGGCCATTCTTCTGGCTCTCCGCTATAAACGGGTAGTTCTTTAGCCACCGCATGACGAGCTGCAATTTGGCTGGAATTTAGCAGTGCTGTCTCGTTTGCTCCGCCCGTGCCTTCTAGGAGGTGGAGCTCGGGTGCGGCAGGTGGAACTGATCGTAATGGAGACGAATGACATGGTGGCGCTTGAAAACTATCATAAGGCACTGAGTGCGAGGCTGAAGAGTGATTTGTCGTTCCGGATGCTTCCATAATCAACTGATATTTTCGTTGTAAATATTTTTCTCGATCGCTCGCTCTTCTTCGAGCATTTTTAACTGTAGGTCCACTGACAGTTGAAGAGGTCGTGTAGTAGGAGCGCTAGCAGCGATCGGGGGCGATATGAGTGGCGGTGCTAATGCTGCGGCTCCCTGTGGCACTAGGGGCTCTGATGTTGAAGAGCCGGTGCACTTAATAGAGCTGAGGACCTCGCTTTGGCACAGTTAGGACAGTTCCAAGAGTGGTTAGCAATGTCCTCTGTCACGCCGACGCAGTCGAAATGGAACCAATCACTACATTTGTCGCAACAGACCATTCGGCTGTCGTCCTCGGATTGGCATAGCGAACAGCTACGCTCTGGCTGTGGAGCAGGTGGGGCCATCGTACAATTTCTCCTCAATCGTCCGGGAAACGAAATTTTTAATTTGTTACTTTCGTAACGAACGTGAACGGGATCCGGGTTTTTAACTCGTTTATTCAACCAGAACGGTTAAAAATTTCCTACAATAGTGATACAAAGGAGTGTTTATAGTAATACAATCTAGTAATAATTTAATTGGAAACCTACGTTTCGTGAGTTCAGGTAATTTAACTGTCTCGTAACCCGGACTCGGTGGAGAATCTGCTATTCGGTAGAGTAACTAGTTATCTAATTTGGCAGGATAGTATTAAATTTAGATTATTAGGTTAAGGTTCACATTGTTAGGTTTACATTATAAGTATAAACGGTTCATTTACCTTAGTTTTCTTGGTAATTCTTAGCAGATTTTAACACTCTGACGGGTAACCTTCAATTTGATTCAGGACCTCGGTGTGTATTTTAACTTTGACTTAAGTAATATTAAAGTGAATATAATTTAGAGAATGTAGTAAGCTCGGAAATATTTAGCACGCTATACGACCTCAAATCTACGCAATTGGCTAGACAATAGTATCGTTCAATTCTGCTGACTATTGTTCCTAAATCTAAAGCTGATCAAGGCTATCAACAATTAGGTGCGAGTTGAAGGTTTACGGTTGTGTGTAGGTGCGGCGTTGCATGGAGTGCGTTCGC